>JARQOC010000003.1:546178920-546243020 GCA_033576535.1 Allobates femoralis
AGCTCTATAAATAAATAAGGAAAAGATGCCATGACATGATGCAAAAAAACTTTATGTCATTCTGCAAACATTTTAGGCATCTTTAAAGTAAATGCTACGGATTACAAAAGCTTTCAAAAAAAGTTTATAGTTTGTTTAAGCATTTAACAACATGCAAAGTGAGTGAACAAAAGAAAAATCTAAATCAGATCAATATTTGTTATAACTGCTCTACCGCCTTTAACATAGATTGAAAGCACAGATTCTTGTAGGCTAAAATGCACACAGTTTTTTAAGGGAACTTGGCAAGGAGGCTTTTCCAAACATCTTGGAGAAGTAACCACAGATCTTCTGGAGATGTAAGCTTGTGAATATCATTCTGGCTTTTCATTTAATCCCATACAGACTCGATGATGGCGGGGTTCTGTGGGGGCCATGTAATAACTTTCAGTTGTTGTTCTACGTTATGCTGAATATAGTTTTCAGTGACAATGGCTGCATGTTTGGGGTTGTTATCCTGTTGCCTTAGGGTACCTTTACACGTCGCGATATTGTTCCGATATTGCATACAATTTCATGGGAGCGCGCACGCATAGGAGATGTCACACAGGGAGATATCGGCAGGCAACGGAACTACGATGTTGTTTGCAACTTTTTTGCACTGGGTATGAGCAACCCAGGGTCCGAGCATTAACATTGTAGTGAATAGGGGAAGTTGCAAACAAGGTCGTAGTTGCGCCGTCACACAGCACGATCATGCCATATCACATATGCAATATTGTACGGTTGAAGGGCTTGCACAATCTTCTTGCAATATCGTACCTACGATTTTTTCGAGTCGCATTGCCCATTTACACGACACAACGCACGAACGATATCAACTGCAACGGCCGTACCACGTGACTTTTTGTCGATGTTGCATTGCGATATCGCGACGTGTAAAGGTACCCTAATAAATTTGTTGCCAATCAGTTGCCTTCCTGAGGGTATTGCATGAAATATACAGCTAGCATCTCCCAAGGCTGTTAGGGTCTGTTTGCCTGATACATATTTGGTGCGGATCTGCAGCAGATCTGTGCTATATATGCAGCAGTGTGTTTACCCAGCAAAGTCTATGGGATCTGTGAACTCCTATCTACATGGTGCATTTTCTTTCTGCAGCGGATCCAAGCATATTTTAGTGCAGAAAAATCTACAGCATGTCAATTCTTGCTATGGATTTTACTGTGTTTTTTACCCATAGACCCTCTTGTTAACTCAAAATAAGCAGCAGATACGCAGCAGTGTTCAAACTATGCCTATGGCTAGGGTCAAACCTCCATCAGCCCTCAGGCTGATGATTTAATTTAAAACGTATTTTTTCTCAGCCTAAGTGCATAGCGTTAATGGCAAGTAACGCTATGCGCCGGCTGCCTATTCATCACGATGGATACCTGATGCTTCGCGCAGCTGCTGGCTCCACACACAAGGACCGGATATGCGCTTTTGCTGAGTTCACAGGAAAACGCTGCAAATCGCATTTCCTGTGCTCTCTGCAATAGCGCATATCCGGTCCTTGTGTGTGGAACCAGCGGCTGCGTGAGGCTTCAGGTATCCATAGTGATGAATAGGCAGCCGACGCATAGCATTACTTGCCGTTAACGCTATGGGCTCAGGCTGAGAAGAACTAAGTTTTAAACAGAATTGTCAACCTGAGGGCTGACGCAGGTCAGCCCCTAGCCTATGTGTTTCTTATTTTGTGACTAATTTGCATTAAAATCTGCAGGAAGTGAGTGTTTTGAGAGAGGAGCAGGATATGACATTTTTTTTTCTTTTTTTGACCAAATAATCCAAACTATATTGAAATAGACACATAGAACCATTAAATCCACACCAAAAACACATCAAAAACACACTGGGATGGTTGTAGTGCATTTTTCTGCCAGTAGGTGCAGATTTTGGAAGTCCAAAATCTGCACCACAAACTCAGTGTGCAAATGCACCTTTAAAGGGAACCTGCCACCCGGATCTAGCCCTCTCTGCTATCACTAGCTGTCCCTGCACCTTGCTAGCTGTTCGCTAACAATCCATCTCTGAGCTAAAGGGGCCCTATAACGATTTAGAAAAATAAATTCGAACTTACATATGGTCCCCATGTAGAAGACTGGAAAGGTGGGCTCTGGGCTCTATGAATCCATCCTTGTGGTGTCCAAGCACGTCCCGCTGGGCGTCATCCTTCTTGCTGCTTTGCCGCCTCCATTTTGAATCTCCCGCCCTCTCATCCACTTTAATGTGCGGGCTGGAACATCATAACCGGCCCAGTGCATTATGGGTCTGAACACATGATCGGCCCGGCTTCAATATGCGCATTGCGCATGCGCGGAGCCATGATCAGGTCCATAATGATAATCAGGTCCATAATGCACGAGGCTGATTACGTGATCAGGCCCATAATTCACTGGGCCGGATATGACATTCCGGCCCAGACATTACACTGGATGAGGACTAGATCCAGGTGACAGGTTCTCTTTAAACTTCATTCCTACACACTTGGCATTCTATTAGATCCCATGAGAGAAAGGGGTTGAACAATTAGAATATAGTTATAAAGTTATTAATACATGCCTCTCATATATAAAAATTTTTAAATATATCAAGATCTTTTCTGAGCTCTTTAATAACTCAGAAGAAAGATATAACAATTTATATATGACAGAAGAACTAAAAATCTTATTTTAGTCCCGAATACCTTTTAAAACTTGCTTCCTAATGTTGGTATATCACATAAAATCCTAATAAAACACATTAAAGTTTACGTGTACGACATGAAAACTGTGTATACGTACAAGTGAGATTAATCACTTTTCAAGGCACTATATGTACAGTACACCTGGATGCTATAATTTACTGAACAATAGATCAGGTTCAGGTACAATTGGCTTGTCTCCAGAATGACTGAATATGGACATTTGTAGCTTTTCATAGTAATAATATTATATGAGGAACCAATGACCAAGATAAAAAAAAAGATTCATTTGTTAGGAACTGATTTACTGTCTGACATGTTTTTTGTCTTATAACATATTTAGAGTTATCACTTCGGATATCTGCGTAGAGTCTGAATTGCACAGATAAATTAGTAATTTCTTGATGCCATTCTGAACGCTTAATGTGTTCCGAGTGTCATCAAAATCATGCTGAACTTTCATCATTGATTTGAATGGTACAAAAATGAATATAATTCTTATAGTTATAAAGCCCCTTTGACATAATATAAATGAGCTTATTAGAACAATGGCGGCTAGAATTGATTGGCAGACTTTTTCTTCTAGCTTTTTTTCTCGTTCCCACCAGTTTAAGTAGCTGATTTTCAACTGAATGGTGCTGCAACATCAGCACAGCCCGGGAAAATAAATACATCCACAGGCAAGGATTTATGATTAGCTTATTTTTTATAGGCTCAAGCTTGCAGCAAACATTTAACACTTAATAATGTCATGCCTGTCATCAATAGCTTAACAAGATTGCTGTATTTCTGCTTTGAACAGATCAGGGAATGCTGGTAGTTATTCATGTATATGAGGAAATACCCCATTTATTACATAAGATATACAATCATTTCAGTGGTGTTTTCGCAAGTCCCTAATGATCATGTATTGCCGTTAGCACTTTGACACATATGTGATTTATGGTTTAGACAACAAACTGTTTGCTATAGATTTTTATGAACACTTTTATTCAATATAGATTGTATAATTTAGGTAAATTATGTGCTCAGATTGGATTTATAAAATAATGTTAGCAGCAATTCTATAAAAAAAGTAAAGCTTTAGGTTAGTAGTTTATGATATTGTAGTTTCAAAATAACTATAATTAGCACCTAACAATAATTTTTTGTTTCAAATTAAAATATTTCAAAGAGATATTAGGCCGGTTTCACATCACGATTTAGTGCCTGTCTGTGGGATCCGAGTTTGAAGGAGGATCCCACGGACAGGCACTGATCCACACGGATCCCTGCAATCCGATTATGTACAGTATCCGTGTGAATCCTGTTCTCGTTGCCTGTCCCTGTCTGTCCCTCTTCTATCTCTGCTCTCCCTCTCCTCTATCCTCCCCCCGTCCTCTCCCCCTCCAGTATGTAAAAAATAAAAAAAATCCTCCCTGAGGATACATTACCTTCCGACGACTTCATGCGACAGTCTCCATCTGGTGGCTGAAGGACCTGTGATGATGGCACAGAGTCGGTCACCTGACCCATCAGCTGACCGGCTCTCTGACATCCCCTCAGGCCCCTCTGCACAGATGGTGACAGTCCCTGGAGGCGCCGGAAGGTAATGTATCTTCATAGAGGGATTTTTTAATTTTTTTAACAAACAGAGGGAATAGAATAGGGAAAAGGACAGGGAATAAGACAGGGAAGAGGTTAGAATAGTGGGGGGACAGCATAGAATAGCAGGGGACAGGATAGAGAAGTGGAGGGGAGGAAGATGCAGGGAGGCAAGAACAGGGAGGACACGGAGCCGACATCAGATCCGAGGTCAACTCAGATCCGATGTCCATAGGCTCCCATGTCATCGGGGCTCGGATCGTCTCAGATCCGATGCTGTCCGATTTCATTCTCGGACACAAAATCGCAGCAGGCTGCGATTTTGTGTCCGTGCTTAAATCGGATAGGATCGGATGGTGCCAAAATTGGATGGCAAAAGGCACACATCCGATCTGATCCGAGCCCCACAGGGATACATGGGATCCGATTTCGGATCCGAGTGTATCCGTTTTGAAACGAATACACTCGGATGACTGAAAATCGTGATGTGAAACCGGCCTTAGAATATGTAAAGTGATATTATTAACAATGTGCATTCTTTTTTACAAATATTTTCGTGTGTCCCCTTTTCTGTGTTGCATTCATGAGATACCCTTTTCTATTCTATACATTTGGTTTTGATAGAGCCCTCTTTAGAAATATTTGACCCCAGAGTCTTGGACCTCCTGAGCCTTTATATTATATTGTAATTGAGTCTTGCAAGTGACCAGTATAATTCAGTTCTGAACCAGATATAATAATAATATGTATTCACTTATGCAGCTCCAATAATTTCACAGAACTTTACTTACATTAACAACACTGGAGATCACAACATACATTCCCTATTATTTCGCCTTTGGAGTGAGGGAGGAACCCACTAAAACACAGGGAGAACATACAAACGTCTTGCAGATACTGGCCTTTGTGGAATTTGAACCCAAGTCTCCTGCGCTGCAAACCAATGGTGTTAACCACTGACAGAGCAAGATGTCCTATTAAACTAATCTTCATCCTCCATCTATAATTCTATTTAAAATGTAACTGACCTTTAAATTTTTATTTAATAATAACGTATAGCAATTGATTTTAATAAACTTTCAGAAATACTTCATTAGCAAATTGTAATTGAAACCATTCATAAACCTTTGACTGTGTGTGAAGCAGACATATGTTCATTATCAGTCAGATAATTACGGGGCATGTAACCATATAAGGGAGGGGGCATGGCTTACACTCCGTGCAAACTCCTGACTGCAGCTGGTGAGGAAACAATGTATCAAATTAGTACAGGCTACAGTACAGTTGCTAAGCATGTCAGATTGTCAGTGTCACTGCACACTCCTCTTTACTTGGCACAAGCGTCTGATCTGGCATCTGGGTTCACACAGCTTAGGCTGGCTTCACACTATGGCTGGGATCCGATCCGTGGCTGTCCGCTTGAGGTAGACAGCCGCAGACCGGATCAGCACACAGAACTGGAGGGTTGATTTGCCTGATAGGTCAGGACCGCGGAAGCTGGCCGAGGTCCTGAACTGTCAGGAGGGGCCGGCGCTGAGCTTCAGCACCATGGAGCTGTCCCCTCTGACAGATCAGGAATGCGGCTCGCTCCTTGCAGCTGCGAGTGGCTGCAGACCGGACCGGAGGGCAAATTAGCCCTCCAGTTCTGTGTGCTGATCCGGTCCTCGGCTGTCTGCCTCAAGCGGACAGCCACGGATCGGATCCCAGCTGTAGTGTGAAGGCATCCTAAGTCATGATCTCTGTTAACCTTTTCTCTGCTGTCACATTGCACTGCTCCCTATCAGCTGCTGGCCACACCCACATAGCCATAAACTCCAGTTTTTAAAAAGAGCACAGAAAAATGTGAGAAATTAAGTCATATTGCACAAATAAAAAATTATCTTAGCTGCTATGTGACCCATGATTAACAACCAGACAACCAGTTCAGTAGTGGGTTTTTTTTTAATGCAATGACACTTACAATTTAAAGGGAACCTGTCACCTGGATCTAAGCCCCTACACTATCACTACCTGTCCCTGCACCTTCCTAGCTGCTCCCTATCTATCCCTCTCTGAGCTAAATCCACCCTATAAAACAGCAGAAAAATAACTTATAACTTACAGAAGTCCCTGAGGCTGGGGACTGAAAAGACGGGCCCAGGCTCCATTCTGCCCCTCCTCGATGCAGCAGCACACGCCCTGCTGGGCGGCATTATTCTTTCTTCATTGCCACCTCCTCCATTTGGAATCTCCCACCCGCTTTACACTGTAAGGTAGTGGTTAGGATTGGCACGAGAGAAGGCAGTGACTCAGGTATTTACTCCCACAGCACACAGTTTAATGGCACAGTTTAGGTATTCACAGACCTCCAGGTTCCGAGGTGCAGCCGAGTACAACCTCATACAATCCCAACAGCTGATATAGAAGCTCTGTACCTTCCCCCGGGTAGGCTGTGTTAGGTCAGCACACAACCTTTCTCTCCTCACCGTCCGCTCATTAGCCTCATGAACGTCCACTCTGAGAGAGCTCACAGGCTGTGTTAAATCTTCACACAGCTCGCTCTACACAGCAGCTCCTGCTGTTGTCCTGACACACTCCATCCCCTCCCCACAGCCCAGGGCAGCTCATATCATCTCCTATTCACCCGCACACCTGGGCGTCAGTGCTTTCAATCAGCACTCAGCTCCAGCAGCAGCTTACCCTGTGTGTGCTGCTACCGAGCAGAAGATACAATCTCCCATATGCTGTGTTCCGGTCAGGGGACACATCGAGGTCGCATCACCACAACATGATAGGAGTAAAGCAAGCGGGAGATTCCAAATGGAGGAGGCGGCGATGAAGAAAGAATAATGCCGCCCAGCGGGGCGTGTGCTGCTGCATTGAAGAGGGGCAGAATGGAACCTGGGACCACCTTTTTAGTCCCCAGCCTCAGGGACTTCTGTAAGTTATAAGTTATTTTTCTGCTGTTTTATAAGGTGGATTTAGCTCAGAGAGGGATAGATAGGGAGTAGCTAAGAAGGTGCAGGGACAGGTAGTGATAGTGTAGGGGCTTAGATCCAGGTGACAGGTTCCCTTTAAGGGTGCTGGCACACGCCGGCATTTGCTAAGTGCTGTTGCAGTTTTTGTAGCCAAAACCAGGAGTGGAACAATCAGAGGAAAAGTCTAATAGAAACAAGTGCTCCACTTCTGTATTTAACCTCACACTGCTGGTTTTAATCAGCCACTCCTGGTTTTGGCTACAAAAACTGCAAGAGAACTCGCATGAACATACGCAGCAAATACGCAGCGTGTGAACGCACCCTAACTGTGGACCTAACCAATACATTAAGGCTGGGGTCACAATTGAGCCTTGGATCCACTAAAACTATCAGTTTTTCCAAGTTGAAAATGTTGAAAAACTGATCCGTTAACGAATCCATAGACTCCAATGCAAAAAACGCAGTGTCAAAGTGCACTGCCAAAAATGCTATGCGTTTTTGCCTCAGCAATAAAAAGGCTTATACCCTATGTTAATGTGTGTAATTGTGATTAAAATTTATTGTGCGCATGTAAATAAATTATGGAGACCTAGTGAGGAGCTACATGATTGTTTAAAAACTACAACTTCATTATAAACAGTGTCTGAATTTCCATTGGCTTTTACAGCTAGAGTGGGCCCTCTCTGCCTCAGCTATGCAATATGAGTACGTGCGCAAGCTATGCCCATTCTGAAAGTTCTCTAGGCATTGATTTGTCAAAGCAGTGTACAGGGTGGGCCATTTATATGGATACACCTAATTAAAATGGGAATGGTTGGTGATATCAACTTACTGTTTGTGGCAAATTAGTATATGGGAGGGGGAAAACTTTTCCAGATGGGTGGTGACCATGGCAGCCATTTTTAAATTGGCCATTTTGTATCCAACTTTATTTTTTTCAATGGGAAGAGTGTCATGTGACACATTAAACTTACTGAGAATTTCGTATGAAAAACAATGGTGTGCTTGGTTTTAATGTAACCGCCCTGCCTCCTGCTGTGACATCACAGCTTAAACCCGCCCTGCTCCATGTTAACCGTGGAGCAGGGCGGGAAAAGGCGGTGATGTCACTGCAGGAGGTGGGGCAAAGCGGTCAGCACTGCAATAAGCTCTGTGTACTATGCAGCAGGCGAGGGAGACAATGATTGGCATCAGGGAGGCGGCGGTGGGTGGATTAAACATGCAGGGGGTGTGAAACTACCCTTTGGCTCCAGCCACAAGCCACCTCCTATTTGGCTCCACTATGTAAGTTTTCAAAGTGTATTATCTCAGGGTACAGGGGGGCTCAAGGGCTCGGCGACCCCTTGCCTGAATGCAGCAGACATGTACTTAGATCACCATGCCTGGGAGATCGAATGGCTAACTCATTAAACCTCTTTTTCCAGATTCCTACCTAAACTCTATTATTCTGTTCTTCCGAAGATCCCCAATTGGTAAGAAACATAGTCTTTGTCCAAACCCCCATCTTGTTTTTCCCTTGTTCATTTTTTTAAGTTTCATTTTCTATATTATGATTGCCGAAAATACCTATATATGTGTTTTGGACCCCTGAATAAGCCTGGTTTTGAGAGATCATTCTTGTACATTTGTATCATTTTTCAGCGCTGATTGTATCAATAACGTGTATATCACTGTACCTATAACCTTCATCACTATATCTGTAACTGCAGATGTTTATCATATAATGACAGAGATGTTGATTTACATGATCTATGTACTACTAATCCATTTATACATGTGTTAAAACCAGTCCATCTAATTAACACTATTAATATGTTGATCCAAAACCCCAAATAGGGCATCTTAATATGTAAACGATGACATTCTCATAAGACCTCCTAATCCCCATGTAGTCCTCCTTCTATCACTATTATGCATGTCTATACTAAGCACATGCATAATAACCACCTAAGAACTAAACACAATCGCCACACGCACAATCCTCCCCCCTGCATTAGTTACCAATTACTATGGTAACTACGTATACAAAGCGGCACCACCTGGTGCCCGTCCTTCTATATGCGCAGGCGCAACTGATATCGTCACTTCCGGTGACGTGGTGGAACGCGGTGGAACGCAGACGTCACATCCGGTGACGCGTCACTTCCTGTCAGGTGACCCGCCGCCGCTCGCACAAATAGCGGCGACGGCGGTCTGCACGCCACTATCTCCCGCTAAGGCACTGGTAGTGCCAGCAAATACATCAGCACAACGAAAGTAAGCAGGACGGACCGGAGGCCGGACACTCTATGAGATAAGTAACTGACCACATATGCAACTTGCATTACATTGTTACGTATCTATTCCATAGACTATATAGCTATACTGAGCTGTACTAACAGAGAGCAGAACCAAACAGGAGATCACCCTGGGGACTGTATGCTAGAAGGTACTAATTTCTACATAACATTCCCACCAGAACCCAGTATGCATTTGCACTTTATATACTTATATGCTATAAAAACTTTATAGATAGATCCTGTGACAGTCTACATCGCTCCCTAAGCTGTGCACTGAACTGCAGTGCCCTGACTCAACAACACACCGGATCCATCCCTACAAAGTATGATCTAACAGGTATCTAATCTTAACCAATGATAACACAGGTCAACAAAAAAAAATTTTTTTTCTGGTGCCCAAAATATTTTAATGAATTTGGGGTATTTTTGGGGTGCTGATTCTGAATATGCTATCAGTTTTGCCAGATTGGCTCAAGTTTTTGAGATTTTTGGTATCTTATTTATAGCACTTGTTCGTAAATGCGACGCATCATCTCATTAATTTCTTTGGATTAGTACTTGAACTGAGCAGTTCTCAATATAGTTTTGTGTTAATTAGTGTTCTAAAAGTTTGTTTATAGCTTGATTTTTGCACTAACTTTATGTTGTTTTCTGTTGTCCAGTGAAAAGCATGAACTCATCAAGCAGAAGTTGTCTTAACGATCCAGACTCATTCTGTTACATTTGTGGTGAATATACACTGACAAAACATAGAAGAAACATAACAGACTTCGTTAAAAAAGTAGCAAAAAACGTCTTTTTTGTTACACATTTTACGAAAAATCTCAAAAACTTGAGCCAATCTGGCAAAACTGATGACATATTCAGAATCAGCACCCCAAAGTTACCCTAAATTCAATGAAATATCTTTGGCACCAAAAATGCTGTTGACCAGTGTAAGTAATGTACACCTGGAGTGAGGTCACAATGGATAACCACATATGTTATGTTTTAGATTACCTTCACCTCTTTATGGTATATCGCCCCCAAATAAAGAAATCAATACAACCATTTCCCCTTGTGGTGACAATCCTGTGCTGAGATACTGACAGGTAAAATGAGGAATGCATTCTTTTTTCCCTACAGATCCCTAATTCTACATACCCTCTACCCCAGTACCACCTCTTGTATATTTATATATCACATCTCCTATCTTTACTCCTTTTCTCTAAAGATTCATCGACTATACAAAACTGATCTTTATGTAAACTGACTGAATGTCTATGTAAATATTGTATATACTTCCACCTGCACTATACTCATTTTGTATATTTCCTTTTTGTAGTGACTTTGTGAACAAGGCCATAGTGTTGGCCGAAACGTCTTTGTCCTGCATGTCACCTGTTACATCTGCACGAACTGTAAATAAAATCACCTTGAGCATAAAATCAAATATATGAGTGCTGGGATTCAATTTCTATTTGCTACGGATCATTTGATCCTTTCCCAATAGCACCATAAAATAGCTAACGCTCTGAGTGCTGGTCATCTACGAATTATTTGGTTGGTGACATGTCGTCTTTAAAAACTGCAGCAGTCTTTTTACTGGACTGCCCTAAAAAAGGCCTGTTGTTTGGTCGCTGACTCATCCTTTAGTTGGCCTGTTGTTCAGAGAAGGACTATTTTCTGTTATTGGGTCTTAGAAGAGCAATGCCTGTTTTATTATTCATTTTACTTTTCACCTTCCCAAGTTTAGCGTCTGTTGCACTTCTTCCTGCTGGATTAGCGGGACTGCAGCCTTCAGGCTACACCTGAAAGTGCTTAATGGAATGTGTGCGTAATGGACTTTGCCCCATTATTATGATGGCCTGTACCGCATTGTAATGGAATTTGCGGATCCCAGTGGGACTTTCCTTATATACTTTATATGTTTATATACCGTATATACTCGTGTATAAGCCGACCCGTGTATAAGCCGACCCCCCTACTTTTGCCCCCAAAAACTGGGAAAACTTATTGACTCGCGTATAAGCCGAGGGTGGACTCCAGCACAGGTATACAGCCCCCAGCAGTGTGGTATACAGCAGCCTCCCCAGTGGTATATACAGGCCCCAGCAGTGTTACAGCAGCAGCCCCAGTGGTATATACAGCAGCAGCCCCAGTGGTAGTATACAGCAGCCCCAGAGGTATATACAGCAGCCCCAGTGGTAGTATACAGCAGCAGCCCCAGTGGTAGTATACACGCAGCCCCAGTAGTATATACAGCCCCAGTGGTAGTATACATACAGCCCCAGTAGTAGTATACAGCCCCAGTGGTAGTATACAGCCCCAGTGGTAGTATACAGCAGCCCCAGTGGTAGTATACAGCCCCAGTGGTAGTATACAGCAGCCCCAGTGGTATATCAGCCCCAGTAGTAGTATACAGCCCCAGTGGTAGTATACAGCCCCAGTGGTAGTATACAGCCCCAGTGGTAGTATACAGCAGCCCCAGTGGTATATTCAGCCCCAGTGGTAGTATACAGCCCCAGTGGTAGTATACAGCAGCCCCAGTGGTATATTCAGCCCCAGTAGTAGTATACAGCCCCAGTGGTAGTATACAGCAGCCCCAGTGGTATATTCAGCCCCAGTAGTAGTATACAGCCCCAGTGGTAGTATATAGCCCCAGTGGTAGTATACAGCAGCCCCAGTGGTATATTCAGCCCCAGTAGTAGTATACAGCCCCAGTGGTAGTATACAGCAGCCCCAGTGGTATATTCAGCCCCAGTAGTAGTATACAGCCCCAGTGGTAGTATATAGCCCCAGTGGTAGTATACATACAGCCCCAGTAGTAGTATACAGCCCCAGTGGTAGTATACAGCCCCAGTGGTAGTATACAGCAGCCCCAGTGGTATATTCAGCCCCAGTAGTAGTATACAGCCCCAGTGGTAGTATATAGCCCAGTGGTAGTATACATACAGCCCCAGTAGTAGTATACAGCCCCAGTGGTAGTATACAGCCCCAGTGGTAGTATATAGCCCCAGTGGTAGTATACATACAGCCCCAGTAGTAGTATACAGCCCCAGTGGTAGTATACAGCCCCAGTGGTAGTATATAGCCCCAGTGGTAGTATACACCAGCCCCAGTAGTAGTATACAGCCCCAGTGGTAGTATACAGCCCCAGTAGTAGTATACAGCCCCAGTGGTAGTATACAGCCCCAGTGGTAGTATATAGCCCCAGTGGTAGTATACAGACAGCCCCAGTAGTGGTAGTATACAGCCCCAGTGGTAGTATACAGCCCCAGTGGTAGTATATAGCCCCAGTGGTAGTATACATACAGCCCCAGTAGTAGTATACAGCCCCAGTGGTAGTATACAGCCCCAGTGGTAGTATACAGCAGCCCCAGTGGTATATTCAGCCCCAGTAGTAGTATACAGCCCCAGTGGTAGTATATAGCCCCAGTGGTAGTATACATACAGCCCCAGTAGTAGTATACAGCCCCAGTGGTAGTATACAGCCCTAGTGGTAGTATATAGCCCCAGTGGTAGTATACATACAGCCCCAGTAGTAGTATACAGCCCCAGTGGTAGTATACAGCCCCAGTGGTAGTATATAGCCCCAGTGGTAGTATACACCAGCCCCAGTAGTAGTATACAGCCCCAGTAGTAGTATACAGCCCCAGTGGTAGTATACAGCCCCAGTAGTAGTATACAGCCCCAGTGGTAGTATACAGCCCCAGTGGTAGTATACAGACAGCCCCAGTAGTGGTAGTATACAGCCCCAGTGGTAGTATATAGCCCCAGTGGTAGTATACAGACAGCCCCAGTAGTGGTAGTATACAGCCCCAGTGGTAGTATATTAGCCCCAGTGGTAGTATACAGACAGCCCCAGTAGTGGTAGTATATAGCCCCAGTGGTAGTATACAGCCCCAGTGGTAGTATATAGCCCCAGTGGTAGTATACAGCCCCAGTGGTAGTATACAGCCCCAGTGGTAGTATATAGCCCCAGTGGTAGTATACAGACAGCCCCAGTAGTGGTAGTATATAGCCCCAGTGGTAGTATACAGCCCCAGTGGTAGTATATAGCCCCAGTGATAGTATACAGACAGCCCCAGTAGTGGTAGTATATAGCCCCAGTGGTAGTATACAGGGCCCCAGCAGGGCCCCCCTCATAATTTGGCGCCCCCACCTCAGTTTCTGGGCCCCCCCGCATGCAGCGCTGCGCATATACATTACCTGTCTAGCAGCTGTCACCCTCCGGTGGCGGATCGCGGCTCCTGGCTCCGGGCTCCATCTTCCTCGCTGACTTCCTGCTTTGTGACCGGGGCTCAGCGCGATGACGTCATCGCGACGCCGGCCGGTCACCTGACAAGCAGGAAGTCAGCGAGGAAGATGGAGCCCGGAGCCGGGAGCCGCGATCCGCCACCGGAGGGTGACAGCTACTAGACAGGTAATGTATATGCGCAGCGCTGCATGCGGGGGGGCCCAGAAACTGAGGTGGGGGCGCCAAACTTTGAGGGGGACCGTATGACTCGCGTATAAGCCGAGGGGGGGACTTTTCAGCCCAATTTTTGGGCTGAAAAACTCGGCTTATACGCGAGTATATACGGTATGTATCTTTTAGACTTATTATAGTCTGTGCTAAGTGAATATTATAAAATTATAACTGTTTGGGTCTGATAAATGCTACAAATTCCATCCTGTACCAACATGACCTTTTTTCAAAAGTTGCTACAGGAAAAATTTTTTAGTTTACTCCTTGTGTGACGGACTGTTTCTGCAAAGAGGTGCTTTGATTCTGTTCTACAGATACTGGCAATGTTTTTGAACACATGTTAATGTAAGGTGGGGAGCATACTAGGAAAAAAAGTGTCAGCTGTGGAACGATTACTGAGGGTCGGCAAGAGAATGCAGAAAGCCTCAGTGTGCATAAGCTTTATGACCCATATTTCCTGGGCAAGCAGTCTTAAAATGTATTCATATAGTGTTTGGGCTTGTGGATGGATTGGTGACTGGGTGTTTGCGTTTGCATTCCAATGCCAGAGCTAGAAACAGCGTAATGTTGCCCAGGAATAAAGAATTGGACAACGTTACTGATGATGCTTGCGAATGTGAAACAACAGGTGCAGGGAGAGAGGCATTAGTACTTGCATCGTGGACAGGAGATTGGCAAGTACATAACACAGGGGAAGACGGAGAGGTGTGAGAAAAAAAATTGATGTGAAAGCCGCCTGATGGCATTTCAAAATACAAAAGTGAAGGCCGCCTCAAGGCTCTCCAAAATATTTGGGTAAGGGCAGCTTGATGTCCCTCCAAAATGTATGAGAGGTGTCCACCTAATGGCCCCCTAATAAATATGATTGAGTAAAACCTGATGTCCTTTTAAAAATTTGGAATGTGGGCCGCATGATGACCCTGTTGATATGTTGTAGGAGAAGGAGGAAGGGGAAGATGACATAAGAAAGAAACCATGAATTATACACCCTTTTTTTGGGTGGGAAGGGGTGCATGAAAATACACCAGAAAAAAAGTAAAACTTGATTTGGCTTTATGTTCCACTGCTGTCATCCAGTGGGAACCGTCAGACTATCATACTTATTATTCTGACAATTGAATGCACTTAACAGTTATTGTGCCCCCGAGCTGCACTAAAAATGTATGAAATTAACTTAAGTCTCAAATCAGGCTCAACTCCTTGAATGATAGAAATGATGACTAAGGGTCGCCTGATGGACCTATAAAAAATTATGAGCAAAGTCCGCCTGATGGCCCTGTTGATGTGGTGAAAGAGGAGGACAAGATGAAATGGAAACCATGATCCATATACCAAATTTTGAGTGTGAAAAAAAAGAAACATTTGATCTGCCTTTATATTTTGCTGCTTTCAACAATGGGGTTAAGAAATCTAGCCCAATGTAGGCAATGTTCATTTTGAGAACAGTCACCCATCAGCTTTTTTAACTGACAATCGGATGCACCTATCAGTTATTATGCTCTAGGCGGAAAACCCACAGCATAAGTGTCCTGTGTTGACTGCTGTGGTTTAAATTTTAGTTAATTTCCTTTTGCACATTGAGTGTTAATTTGCAGATGATGCTGTATTGCTGTTCAGCTCTGCAGGTGGAGGAAGAGGTGGAGAGGTGTGTCAGAACATTCTTTTCTCCACTTCCCCAGCCTTTAAGTAGTTCCACTTCCACCGGGCGTCACAGATAAAGTTCACTATGCCCAGACTGTGTGTGCTGTTAGGACATACACTGTGTGCAGAATTATTAGGCAAATGAGTATTTTGATCACATGATACTTTTTATGCATGTTGTCCTACTCCAAGAGTCAACTACCAGTTAAGTAAATCAGGTGATGTGCATCTCTGTAATGAGGAGGGGTGTGATCTAATGACATCAACACCCTATATAAGGTGTGCTTAATTATTAGGCAACTTCCTTTTCTTTGGAAAAATGGGTCAGAAGAGAGATTTGACGGGCTCTGAAAAGTCCAAAATTGTGAAATGTCTTGCAGAGGGATGCAGCAGTCTTGAAATTGCCAAACTTTTGAAGCAGGATCACTGAACAATCAAGCGTTTCATAGCAAATAGCAAACAGGGTCTCAAGAAGCGTATTGGGCAAAAAAGGCGCAAAAAAACTGCCCAGGAATTGAGGAAAATCAAGTGTGAAGCTGCCAAGATGCCATTTGCCACCAGTTTTGCCATATTTCAGAGATGCAACATTACTGGAGTATCAAAAAGCACAAGGTGTGCGATACTCATGGACATGGCCAAGGTAAGGAAGGCTGAAAAACGACCACCTTTGAACAAGAAACATAAGATAAAACGTCAAGACTGGGCCAAGAAATATCTTAAGACTGATTTTTCAAAGGTTTTATGGACTGATGAAATGAGAGTGACTCTTGATGGGTCAGATGGATGGGCCAGAGGCTAGATCAGTAAAGGGCAGAGAGCTCCACTTTGACTCAGATGCCAGTAAGGTGGAGGTGGGGTACTGGTATGGGCTGGTATCATCAAAGATGAACTTTTGGGACCTTTTCAGGTTGAGGATGGCGTGAAGCTCAACTCCCGGACCTACTGCCAGTTTCTGGAAGAAAATTTCTTCAAGCATTTTTTGGGGTTTTGTTTTTGCATGTCAGAAATGTTTATTTCTAAATTTTGTGCAGTTATATTAGTTTACCTGGTGAAAATAAACAAGTGAGATGGGAATATATTTAGTTTTTATTAAATTGCCTAATAATTACGCACAGTAATAGTTACCTACACAAACAGATATCCTGAGATAGCCAAATCTAAAAAAAACCAATCCAAATTCCAAAAATATTAAGCTTTGATATTTATGAGTCTTTTGGGTTGATTGAGAACATACTTGTTGATCAATAATAAAAATAATCCTCTAAAATACAACCTGCTTAATAATTCTGCACACAGTGTAGTGCAGTGTGCGCTGATACCTTCCTTCTGATCCTGCCTTGAGTTTACCTTTCTTGTGGAAGTTTCTGATTCCTGGTCTGTAGGTGAAGGTAGGGGCTTTATTGCCTAGGGATTATCAAGAGAATAGGAAAAGGGTGGCGAGCAAGAACTCCTCACCTTCTGAGGTACCTCTGGGAGCAGTGTGAGCCATCATGTAACTTCCAATCTAAGGATCAGACTAGCCTGAATACCCTTAGCTCATCTTACCATTCTGCTACCTCATTCCCTTACCGCTGTGACATTATCTCCGACCCACCATTTTTCCTGAATCCCTTATGGCTTCAACACAAGCTTTTGAATGCCTGGTGCATGAATTCTCTGAGGAGGTTTCTGTCTTGCGTAAACAGGTGGTGCATCAGCTTCAAGACGTTTTTGGGTATCTGGCAGTGGCTCACTCCCTAGCCACACCAGAACCCAATGTTTTCTTCCCTGACTTATGTTTGTGAAGGAAAACTAAGTTTATTGTTTTCAGAGAGGCCTATAAGTGATACTTCAGGCTCTGCACTCATTCTAATAGCATATAGGATTATACTCTCCCTCCTTAGCATCCCCAGGTCTGGGCCTTCTTTCTCCATACCGATTCTCCATCTATGTGGTCGGTGAACTTTGTGGCTCTGGCCCTGGTGTAGGGTGACCCTGATGGTGTCTCTTTACTGAGTCTAAACTTTGTAAGCTCAGGCAGGGAGTGCGGCCAGCCGAGGGGTATTGCTCTGAGTTGGCAGATGGGCCCCTGACACTCAGTGGAATCACCCTGCCCTCAGGAGTCAATTCTGTCTGGGTTTGTCTGATTGGCTTCAAGCTTCCATGACTCAGTATGCTGCTCTGGAGTCATTGAAGGCTGCTATGTCTCTTGCTATCAGGTTGGACAGATGCCTGAGAGAAAGACCTGAACCAACCCTGCCCCTGGTGGCAATCCCTGCTGGGGAGGTTATACGTTGGGGTTCAGATGTTCCTAAGCAGTTGGGGAATGTAACTTCTCATACTAGCCCATCTGCCGCTCATCAGGTTGGGAGGTCTTCTTTCTTTTGTGGTCAAGCAGGTGACTTTATTAGGGTCTGTCCACACAGCTCTAAACCCACTACTCAGCCGCTAAAGTCATTTGTGGATAAGCACCTGAGTACTACTGTCTCTACCGTGATGGTGAGGCCTGCTTCTATGTCACCCGCGGAGGTGATTGAGCACCTACCAGAGAATAGGGGTAAAACCTAGCTTACACCTCAAAATGATGCTGGGCTCAGGTATTATCCTGAGAAGAGTGATAGTGGGAGGATGGTGACTTCTACTTAAGTTTTGTGTGGGAAAGTTTCCAGAGAAGAGACAGGGAAACATCACAACTGTTCACGTCCCTGAGAATGAGCCATCTGTCTGTAACCACATGCATGGAAATAAACATTCAGGTCCGGACCTGTGTGTGAATGATTTTGTGTGGGTGTTGTCCATACATGTTAGATGGAAGTGTGCGACTGGAGCTCCTACTTCTGGAGTTATTGGTCCATTTAGGTTATTGGCCATTTGCAACCCTGCGTTGTTCCAGATCAAACTTCCTCCAGATATATCTTCCACAGGTCATCACTCAAGGGATTTAGAATGTTGCAGTCCATGTGTGTTGCTGCATTTGTTTAAAGTTTAGCCTCCCTGAACACCTTTAGCCCATCTTACCATCCTGTTACCTGATTCCCTTACCACTGTGCCACCCCAAGACAATCAGTTTAAGCAGAGAGGGAGCAGTGTCTACAGCCTGCAATCCTCAGATTTGTCTCAACTCCATGAATGACAATAATAATGAGTGAGGGCCACCTGATGGATCTCTACAAATTATGAGTGAAAGCCACCTGATGTCCCTCTAAAAATTATCAGTCAGGGCGACCTGATAGCCCTCTAAAATGTATGACTGAGGACAGCCTAATGATCCTGTTGAAACGGTGGGGGAGAAGGACAAGAACAAGAAGAAACCATGAATTACATACTTTTTTTTTGGGTGGAAAGGGATGCTTGGGAATACACCAGGAAAAAAATAACATTTAAAGGGAACCTGTCACCTAGTTTATGCCCCTCCAGCTATCATTGTCTGTACCTGCAGCCTCATAATACTATTCTAATCATCTCTGTCTGAGCTCATAGTGTAATGTGAAAGGTGAAAGAAAAGCATTTATACACTTACATTTCCTTATGTAATGAGGCAGTCAGTCCCCAGCTTGGAGGACGGGGACTGTTTGGCAGGTTAATAGTTAACATTTCATCCTTGTGCTAGAACATGTTGGGAGACCTGATGTGATGTCACAACCATGTGACTACAATAGGCGGAGCTAAGTTCTCATAGAACATAATACGTTTGCTGGCTTAGCTCCACCCACTATGGTCACATGATCGTTACATCACACAGGTCCTTTAGCCATGTAAGTTAATAGTGAGTTAACTATTATCCTGCCAGACAGTCTCCTTCCTCCAAGGTGGGGACTGAAATGTAAGAGTATAAATGTTTTTTTTCACCTTTTACATTACACTATGAGCTCAGACAGGGATGATTAGAATAGTATTATGAAGCTGCAGCTACAGACAATGATAGCTGGGGGGCATAAACCACCTGACAGGTTCCCTTTAAGAAAATCAAAATATATGTGTATGCCATTGCACAAATTTTATACAAATACAAAAGAACTGACTGAGTTTACACACCTAAAAGTGGGGTAAAAGAACCCCCACAACACACATTTACAAATAGTGTTTCAACTTTGTTTCTACCTCAATCAGCCCTCTTTCTGAGGTTTCCACTACATATAAGCAATGTGTGTTTATCAAAATCTATTTAGGAGAAACTTCCTAAAAATTTGGATATAGGTATACATACAATTGGAATTATATCTATAGTTAATACACCATCCCAAAGCTACCAATATACTTCACTTATATTTGCGTTACTTCAGATCACAATTACCATTTACATAGGCCCAATTCACATGTGTTTGCTCTGCGTTTGGCTGCGTTTGCGGTTCCATTGCATTTTCACCAAAAAGTGCAATGGAAATGCATGCGTTAATGCACCCATTGATTTCAATGCAAAACACATTGAAATCAATAGGTGCGTTAAAGCATGCATTTCCATAGTGTTTTTTGGTGAAAATTCAATGGAAACGCAAACGCAGCCAAACGCAGAGCAAACACAGATGTGAAAAGGCCCATAGAGAAAAAAAGTAACCTGCTTTCCAGGTCAGTATCAAATCAGTTCCTGCTAGTATACAGGGCTTGACAAGCACCATACAGCAATATATTGGTAGTCTTATGATGGTCTATTAACTATAGATATAATTCCAATTGTTTGTATACCTATATCCTATTATTTGGGGAGTTTCTCCTAAACAGTCTTTGATAAACACACATTGCTTATACAGTATGTAGTGGAAACCTCAAAAGGAGGGCTGATTGAAGTAGAAACAAAGTTGTAATCTAGTTGCACTATATGGAAATTTGTGTTGTGGGGGTTCTATGACCCCACAATTAGGAGTGTAAACTCAGTCAGTTCTCCTGCATCTATATAAAATTTGAATCACAAAAAACAGTCAAATAAACATGTAAAAATACTCTGTTGTAAAAAAAGTACAGTAAAAATCAAGTGGTGCTGAAAAAGTAAAATACAGGGTATTTAGTTATACGTGTTCTTGCAAAAAATATATACTAAGCTGCTCTACCAACTTCAAGGTAACCCGTATCAGAGCAGTCCCTATCTGATGTATTTAAAACCTGACCTTGTGTATTGTTACCTAAAATAAGCAGGATCCAGGCAGGTCCAATGTCTGACTTGGACTGACTGCAGGAAAGAGCTTTTTATGTGCAGGGCTCAAAGGGAGGGGTGGGAGACTCCCCAATCTTGCAGATACAAGGAATAACTTAGACAAAAACTAATGAGCCATGTTTTTATCTATATAAAATTTGCCCAATAGCATACACATATATTTTGATTTACATAAATCCTTAGTGTATTGGCATACAGGGACCAATACAATCTTGCTATTAGCAGCATCCCCATTTAGGTGGGTTTTTAGTGGCTTCTAGTGTGAACCACAATAAAGGAGCGCATTTGCACATATTACAATTATTGAAAAAATAATAAAAAATAATAATTTGATGCGACTTTATGTTCCACTGCTGTAATAATGTAACCCAGCTATTAAAGCTTTGTTCACATGTGGCATTTTTGCTTTGTTTTTTGCAGTGTTCTTAATGACTTTTAGATAAAGCAAAAGCTGGGGGTTTTTTAGGCCCAGCAAAAGCAGTGACATTTTATAAATCTAATTCACATGATTGTTTTTTTTTTCTGACTCACATGGAATACTGCTGCATTTATTAAAGAAAGCTACAAGTGTCACAATTCCAGGGGAGGGGTACTCGGAATCGGGCCCTCTTGTCTGTCTGCAGGGGGAGAATGTCACGGCGACGTATGCCCAGGTGCAGCAATAAAAGGGGATATAATGTTTATGGAATTAGTTTATGATGCCACCCATGGTTTGTGACCAGTGTGGGCTACCGCTGCCGTGCAGACCTCTTTGGATGGTGATGATGGTGGCAGCTGTAGGGCTGGGGTCCTCAGGGCAGGTGTGGGAATGAGGTGTCCAGACATCGCGCGCCATCCCTCCAGGCTATTGTTCCCGCGGCCGGAACAGTCAGTGTGTCAGTCAGCCGCCGCAGAAATAACAGTCTCAAACCAGTAGCATCAGGCTTAACTACGAACTTTACTCAGGAGGCTCAACAGGTTACACGACACAGTTCATGCTGTTACACACTCTCTTGCAGCTGGGACCTATCGGGCATTAAACCTCCTTTGTCGTACCTTTCCAGGCCCTCTCTCTCTCGGTTCCAGATGCTAGCTCCGGGCCAGCGGTCGCGGGTCTCTTCCTGGGAGATCTCAACCTGTCTCCTCGAACCTATGTGATGGCCTTTCCTTCACTGCACTGGAGGTTAGTCCCTTCACTTCGCCAGGTAATTTAGGGTTGGAGCATAAAGCGTCCTTCCACTTCTATAGGACTGGCACCCTGGCTGTAGCTCGGTCCTCTGGTGTCCCCGTTGCCCTGGGTGCACTGTGGACCCCTTCTTTCCTTCCCTTGGGAAGTTGCCTGGGACCCGGACTGGCCATACGATGGCACATGCCACCGGGTCCGTGTTCTTCCACTGTAGCCTACAGACTATCAGGCTTACGGGTGTCTCGGCTTAGGGGTATCGATCCTCATGATCTCACTCTCGCCAGGAACGTCAACCAGAACTCTCCGAGCTCCACTAACTTTGTGTTCCTGAGTTTTAGTCTAGTTCCTCCACCCCTTTCCCAGGCTTTTTCTTCTTGCTCCACCCTCCACTCGGTTCCCCTCCTTTCCCCTGTCTGACATAGAGTAACTAGGACTAGGGATTCGGGGGATGTGTCAGGTGTTTGTGCGAACTTGCCTGCCTATATGTCCCAGCTGAAGTACCTTACTGTGGCTGCCAATCTGCAGGGGCGTTACACAAGTCAACATAATCTAAGGTAAGGGTCTCCAACTGCTGGGTATATGGGCTGCACAGAGAAAGAAATTGAATTTAGGGGGGCCACATTCTTTGCAGAAAAATAGTGATAATTTTAGTGATACCATATTCATTTTTCATTATACCTTTTGACCATTTTTTAACATTTTTGTTTCTTCTATGTTTAAAACCTCATTCATTACATAGGTTATGGTATGGTTTCATATCTTAGGTCGCTATGGATGTGGTGATAATAAACATGCATTTTTTTTTTGTTTACTTTACACAAACCTGTCTGATAGCCTTGCTCGATTACCCACCTCTACTGAAGATCTTTTCAGCATTTTGAGAGTTGGATGGAGAACATCATCTTTGAAAATAGGGTCCCACCGCTGTATCCCAAGAGGGTGAGCAGCACTCTTAGAAATGTCAACACTGTCAAACCACAGGGGGACATCAGTTGAAGACAGAATGGCTAGCACTCAGTTTGGTTAGGAGATCACGGTGCAGGTGAAAGGAACCAAAGGGTTCACAGTCCAATGTATTCAGAATCACTGCACACGTACAACGGAATATTTGCTTATAGGTGAGAGTTTATTTATAGTGTAGTACGACCTCATATGACGTTTCGGCCTAATTATAGGCCTTGATCACATAGTCGCTGAAAAAATCAAAGATATATACAATTAGAAATGTTGAATGTTTTACATCTTATTTACAATATATATACAGGACATGTATACAAGTAGGTATTTTGGACGAAGTACCTTAATGTCCGCGCTGCTGCCAGAGAGGAACATACACCAACGACACTGGGACGTCTGAGTACTGGTAGTAAGGTTTATTTCCAACGCGTTTCGGAGCCACGTACCGAGCTCCTTCCTCAGGGAACATGTTCCCTGAGGAAGGAGCTCGGTACGTGGCTCCGAAACGCGTTGGAAATAAACCTCTACTACCAGTACTCAGACGTCCCAGTGTCGTTGGTGTATGTTCCTCTCTGGCAGCAGCGCGGACATTAAGGTACTTCGTCCAAAATACCTGATCACAGCACCGCACCTCGTGGAAGTACAGTCCCTGCAGCAGCTGCATTGTTCGAGCGATTACGCTGGTTGTGTGCTACACAACCTGACCAGGTGAGCAAATCTGATTTTTCACATTTACCTGCCTATAAAGGATAAGACCCTATGTGCGCATTCTCAACCCTCTAGATATGTATACAAGTAAACGTTTAAAAAAAAAAGGATGGGGAAGAAGGAAAGGGAGAGAGAACCATGTTTAGTATCTTGTTATGTTGAAATTGATGCAGTAGTTATATACCAAGATTGGAATAGGATAAGGAAAATACATTTTAAGCATTAGTCAAATAGTATAGGTGGTGGCAAGTGTATGATTGATCTAATGGTATGAACTAACCTAGTTCTGTATTGAATGTGTTGAAAATGTACTTGGATGCGATTCCAAGTTTGCTTCTTGGAGGTTGATTCTGTGGAATCAGACCTAGAGGGTGTTGCCTGAGGGAAAGTAATAGATGATTATGTACAGTCAATATTCTTATGCATGAACATGTAAGGGGTACCATGAATCATCAGAGGAGAGGATCGTGCAACGTGGAATTTGCTAGATTGTAATCACTAAAACCGTGAGTGTAGTTATCCAGATATTGCAGAATCCACGGTTAGTGATACTGATTATTATTATCCATAGTGCACCTTATCGGTAAACATAAACCCATTATGTATTACTGTCACCCTTAAACATATATGATAGGTTACCCTGTTTTTTTGTAGTGAAGGGATCCCATGCTCAGTAGGAGCGGTTCTACACACTGCACATAGAGGAGGTGCTGGATGTAATGTGACATGCTAGGAGCACTGGGGACAAATTACCACTGTGGGGGGAGAGAAAAGGAGGGGGCATAAGAGTAAAGACGCTTATGTATGTCTAGTGGGACCCTCTGTAGTGACACCAGGACTGGTGTCTAGAGTATGATTTATAAACATGCGCTCATGTATCAGAAAGAGGCCATATATTGAGTGTGAGTTTTGGTAGGTTAGAATCACTGCATAGCATGATTGGTAGTGTATGCATTTTGACTTTCATTGAGGGATAAGGAATATGTGTGGTACTTTTCTTAAGCTGATAAGGTCAAAATAGACATAGCAAACACAATAGCATAGCTGAAAAGTAAAATGCATTACAATGTAAAACAGGCAGGAGTCCAAACAAAATTGAACATAGAGGAAGGAATAAAGGAAACTTATGGCCGACTAGTATAACCAGAATGATCATCATCTTACCCATGTCGAGTAGAGTAGATGATCTTTTTGATGTCTCTGTCAATCAAGTTGATAAATGCCTTCACACCGTGGTTAGTTTTGGGTGGCATGAATGTACTGGGATTTCTTAAGCCTAACGAATCTAAAGTCAGTTTATATTCTGTACCTCGCTCTTGTAAAGTGCCTAGTGAATTTCCTCTGTGTACAGGAATGCTATCAAAATGTACCTTAAACCTAAGGGTAAGGTAAAAGGATTGTAGATCTTTCTCAACTTGGAAGGAGTCCCATCTAGGAGTAGGTCAAAAGGAGAGCCCTTTGTTTAAGACCTTAAGTTCTATAGGGGACTTGGCCTACTCCCGGTCCGCCACAATCTTGCAGCCTCAGAGAAATAGGCAATCACTTCTCTAAAGGAAAACAAAAGCATTATAATCAAACCGGTGGATAAGGGAGGTGCCATTGTGGTCATGAATAAGTGGCAATACACAAAAGAGATCAGGTGACAGCTACAGTTAGGGCCAGAAATATTTGGACAGTGACACAATTTTCGCGAGTTGGGCTCTGCATGCCACCACATTGGATTTGAAATGAAACCTCTACAACAGAATTCAAGTGCAGATTGTAACGTTTAATTTGAAGGGTTGAACAAAAATATCTGATAGAAAATGTAGGAATTGTACACATTTCTTTACAAACACTCCACATTTTAGGAGGTCAAAAGTAATTGGACAAATAAACATAACCCAAACAAAATATTTTTATTTTCAATATTTTGTTGCGAATCCTTTGGAAGCAATCACTGCCTTAAGTCTGGAACCCATGGACATCACCAAACGCTGGGTTTCCTCCTTCTTAATGCTTTGCCAGGCCTTTACAGCCGCAGCCTTCAGGTCTTGCTTGTTTGTGGGTCTTTCCGTCTTAAGTCTGGATTTGAGCAAGTGAAATGCATGCTCAATTGGGTAAAGATCTGGTGATTGAATTGGCCATTGCAGAATGTTCCACTTTTTTGCACTCATGAATTCCTGGGTAGCTTTGGCTGTATGCTTGGGGTCATTGTCCATCTGTACTATGAAGCGCCGTCCAATCAACTTTGCAGCAATTGGCTGAATCTGGGCTGAAAGTATATCCCGATACACTTCAGAATTCATCCGGCTACTCTTGTCTGCTGTTATGTCATCAATAAACACAAGTGACCCAGTGCCATTGAAAGCCATGCATGCCCATGCCATCACGTTGCCTCCACCATGTTTTACAGAGGATGTGGTGTGCCTTGGATCATGTGCCATTCCCTTTCTTCTCCAAACTTTTTTCTTCCCATCATTCTGGTACAGGTTGATCTTTGTCTCATCTGTCCATAGAATACTTTTCCAGAACTGAGCTGGCTTCTTGAGGTGTTTTTCAGCAAATTTAACTCTGGCCTGTCTATTTTTGGAATTGATGAATGGTTTGCATCTAGATGTGAACCCTTTGTATTTACTGTCATGGAGTCTTCTCTTTACTGTTGACTTAGAGACAGATACACCTACTTCACTGAGAGTGTTCTGGACTTCAGTTGCTGTTGTGAACGGGTTCTTCTTCACCAAATAAAGTATGCAGCGATCATCCACCACTGTTGCCATCCGTGGACGCCCAGGCCTTTTACAGTTCCCAAGCTCACCAGTCAATTCCTTTTTTCTCAGAATGTACCCAACTGTTGATTTTGCTACTCCAAGCATGTCTGCTATCTCTCTGATGGATTTTTTCTTTTTTTTCAGCCTCAGGATGTTCTGCTTCACCTCAATTGAGAGTTCCTTTGACCGCATGTTGTCTGGTCACAGCAACAGCTTCCAAATGCAAAACCACACACCTGGAATCCACCCCTGACCTTTTAACTACTTCATTGATTACATGTTAACGAGGGAGATGCCTTCAGAGTTAATTGCAGCCCTTAGAGTCCATTGTCCAATTACTTTTGGTCCCTTGAAAAAGAGGAGGCTATGCATTACAGAGCTATAATTCCTAAACCCTTTCTCCGATTTGGATGTGGAAACTCTCATATTGCAGCTGGGAGTGTGCACTTTCAGCCCATATTATATATATAATTGTATTTCTGAACATGTTTTTGTAAACAGCTAAAATAACAAAACTTGTGTCACTGTCCAAATATTTCTGGCCCTAACTGTATCTGACACTGTTACATATAGGAGAATTCAGTCAGACCCAACGATCAATAAACGCAGAAAAATCGACTGTATCTTAACCAAACATGTGCATAATAAGACAATTGACGAAAAGGTCAGGACATTCCTCATGAACCAATATAGAGTGAGGCTGAGCTCAACCAATGAATGCTGATGGGTGCCTCTTTCTGATACATGAGTGCATGTTTATAAATCATACTCTAGACCCCAGTCCTGGTGTCACTTCAGAGGGTCCCACTAGACATACATAAACGTCTTTACTCTTATGCCCCCTCCTTTTCTCTCCCCCCACAGTGGTAATTTGTCCCCACTTCTCCTAGCATGTCACATTACATCCAGCACCTCCTTTATGTGCAGTGTGCAGAACCGCTCCTACTGAGCATGCGCTGTGGCCATAGCAACTACTCAATCATCAACATCCCCCAGCCACAACATAAGAAGCGCTACCGCGCATGCGCCGAGTCGTGATACGTCACTTCTGGTCTCCAAACCGAAAATGATGCCCCGGTTACCTGGGGAATGCTCCCCACACACTGACAGCTCAGTGAGAGAGTGCAGCATTACCGGACATGCTCTCCCAGCACTAGGCCACTCCCCATCACATGACCCACACTGACAGCTCAGTGGGATAGTGCAGCATTACTGGGCATGCTCCCAGTGCTAGGCCACTCCCCATCACATGACCCACCAGGGGTTTAAGAGACAGCGCCTTCTAGCCTGTCATTATCCCATGGACCTTTGAAGTGGAAACACTGTCCACCAGGCTGCTCCTGTAGGTGACCTCCTTGGACCACAAAAAGCTAAGTATTCTTTAAGCACTCATGTCATAGTTCACCCCTAGTTAATCAGCTTTATCATTCACAGCCCCTCCTTTGAGTAATTACTCTATGCCTGGTTCTGAAACTTACAGGGATCATCTACTACAGCAACTGCTACCTAGTGAACATCCAATTGGGATCCCTTCACTACAAAAAAACAGGGTAACCTATCATATATGTTTAAGGGTGACAGTAATACATAGTGGGTTTATGTTTACCTATATAGTGCACTATGGATCATAATAATCAGTACCACCAACGGGGCATTCTGCAATATCTGGATAACTACACTCATGGTATTAGTGATTACAATCTAGCAAATTCCACGTTGCACGATCCTCTCCTCTGATGATTCATGGTACCCCTTACATGTTCATGCATAAGAACATTGACTGTACATAATCACCTATTACTTTCCCTCAGGCAACACCCTCTAGGTCTGATTCCACAGAATCAACCTCCAAGAAGCAAACTTGGAATCGCATCCAAGTACATTTTCAACACATTCAATACAGAACTAGGTTAGTTCATACCATTAGATCAATCATACACTTGCCACAACTTATTTGACTAGTGCTTAAAATGTATTTTCCTTATCCTATTCCAATCTTGATATATAACTACTGCATCAATTTCAACATAATAAGATACTAAACATGGTTCTCTCTCCCTTCCCTTTTTCCCCATCCATTTTTTTTAAACGTTTACTTGTATATATGCCCTGTATATATATTGTAAATAAGATGTAAAACATTCAACATTTCTAATTGTATATATCTTTGATTTTTTTCAGCGACTATGTGATCAAGGCCTATAATTAGGCCGAAACGTCATATGAGGTCGTACTACACTATAAAAAAACTCTCACCAATAAGGAAATATTCCGTTGTACGTGTGTATTGATTCTGAATACAAACCACAGGGGGATGCATAACTTCTCATTTTGTCACTGAGGATGTTTTAATTCTCCAGGGATTACTCTCGAGTGTTTCTTGTGGTGAAATGCAGGTCTGGGCAGTTGTTGTCATCCTAGATGCATTAAATTCTTATCTATGTGTGTGTATGCTTTATTACAGATGAAGTGAATGATTAGCCTAAGGGGTAAAGAATGCATTTTTTTCTCTTTTTTTTTTTTTATTTTGCCTTATATCCAAGTCTGTATACACAAAATAATGTTTCCTAACATTTTTTTCCTGTAAAATTAATTTAATCTTCAATTTTACTGTTATTCCATAAAAGGGCCATACTACTTTAACAGCATTGCTCCCAGCAGCAACCTGGGAGTCAGAGATGCATCCAGGCATCTTCCCCATGCTAAATCCATCCATTTCAGTGATTTGTCTTCCCCTCCAGCCGTACTGGGATGGTCTTTTGGAAAAATACTTTAGTCTCAAATTGGCATCTATTATACTGTACCTCAACATAATCTTAAAAATGTAAGGCTTTTGTCATGTAAAAAAAAATATCATACCACTAAAAATTTCAGAACTTTTTTCACCTTTAATGTCATACATAATTTGCTCAGTTCAATTTAAAAATTAAACTGAAAAGTTTAAGGTGGAAAAATAAGAGTAAGGAACTAAACCAATGTAGTTAAATATGGCATTTTTTTGGGCTATAAGACGTATCAGACTATAGGATGCAACATTATTGTTATTTACAAATTACAGATTTTTTTTCACTATTTACGGTAAATTAAAAAAAACTATATATTTTTGGTATCTACATCTTCATACTGAACTGAAAAGTCATATTTACAGGTCTTAGAAAAGAAATCAACAGAGGCGCAATGAGTGTATCAGTAATCTAATAATAAATCCTAACCATGTAAATATTGCTCACCTTCGGAGGTTGTGCTATCCTTGCACAACCAAGGTGTGGTCGTTGGTGGTGGGGAGCTTTTCCTCTCAACCCTTGCTGACTCTGGGCAGCCGTCGGCTTCCTCTGCTCTCAGCGTGGATCAGCTTTGCAGCTGGTCTCCAGAGAGATCATGTGACCGGGCCCAGCAGGAATTTCATAACCAAAGGTCCTGAAGTTTAGATGTGTCGGCCAGGCAACCACAAGTCCTATCCTATATCTGCTCTCCAAGCTGCTCCTGCCGCTGTACCTCGGTAAGAGGATTTTCAATGAGAATTACTGCACAAAAGCAATCTATAGGAGCACTAAGGAGAGACAAGGGTCTTGGTAAGATTATAAACTTATCGTTATTCTTCCTCTATGTACACACAACGCGTTTCCACAGTAAATCTGTCTTCCTCAGGTGGAATTATAAGCTTATAAAGCTTATAACCTTACCAAGACTCTTGTCTCTCCTTAGCACTTCTATAGACCGCTTTTGTGCAGTAATTCTCATATTTACAGGTCAGTTTCACCATATAGGTTTGCATGGTGAATTAAAACCCAAATACTTGTTGAATTGCGCTTTATTAGTAACTTCAATGGACGTGAAACGTTTTACTTTATACCAGTTCATGATATGCTAAAATAAATTATATAATTCAAAAGGACAACTTTTTCAGGAAAAAAAGTGTTCATCAGTAGTAATGAGCAAGCATACTCGGCACTGCTCATTACTTAATCGAGCATTGGGGTGCTTGGCACGCTTGCTACTCGACTAAGTGGGTGCTTGAGCAAATGTTTGAGTCCCTGATGAGTATGTTTCACAGCATTTTAACAGCCAAAAAACATGCGAGGTTTGCTTTGCATACACAGTAAGGCCCTAGCCATGTTAGCTACTGGCATTACTGTGATTGGTCAACACCAACGTGTAATTCTTTATATGACCTGGAAATGCAATTCTTAGCACTCACTGTCCTTTGGAAGTTGAGGTAAAAAGCAATACAAGCTCCCCCTACATATTATACAGCTCCTACTATTAGCTCCACAGTAATTTTGGTGTGGGTGTTTTGTCTGAAGAACGAGAAAATGGAGACACAACACTTACTCACTTCTGGATTGCAGGATCGACAACTAGCAGAGCCTTCCATCACGACTAACTTTATTCAAGCTGGGCAAGAGAATCAGAATCATAAGGTACCCTTCCACACGTGGGTAGGGTTCCTAAGCCTATCAGTCTTGATCAGAGACTGAATCAACAAAGCAACCTTAGGTTTATGTCTCCAGATGTATTCCAAACAATAAAAAAAAACTAGTTCAAAAAACCTTTGTCGAGCAACCAGTTGTCACTTCATCATCACTAATAGATTACTGGAGCCAATAAACTATGGCAGCTCAGAGAAATAGAAAAATAAATGGTTGGAATGGAAAAATAAAGAATATTTTGACCAGGATTCTGGACTAGGACTTTCAGTTTGGTAAACTAATGTCCGTGACCAACAGCAAACTTCCTCTATCCTTGAAGGGATACAAAGGCAGGCTTGATAGATAAGATAATTAATTTTCTTATTTGATAAGGACCGTGGTTCTCCCTAAGCTTTTGCATCCATCCCAGCTTAAGGGCAGTGATGTGACTGTTGGACCCTGGACCTTGCCCTAGCCCAATGTTTGGACAGCAAATGTTTTGTGTGGGCACTAAGTATGCCACTTCTTTAACCTGTCTGCTGCCAAATCAATAAGTTGTGTGCACGTGTGCAATTACTCACACTTGAGACAGTGTCAAATGTAAAGTTAGAAAAGGACTGCTATTCGTAGACGTATGAAATGTTCTATATATGTTTTTTATGAGGGTGTTACCCACCCAAGGGTGCAGTTACTAGCTATTGGTTGGAACATTAAGCAACATCAAAAGCCTTAGATTGTTTATATATATTCACTATAGATTACATTAAGAGCAGATAAAAAGACATAGTTCCTCTTTCATGTAAAGCATACACGTGACTCTCCTCCCAGAACTTAGACCGTCATTTCTTCCTCATTTCTGCAGGTGCATTGTCATTAGTTCAACTTTTGTTTGTTATAGGCCAGGGTCACATTTCCGTTTTTTTAATAGAATCCTGATCTGGTTTTCCTTGCCAGTGTTCCTTGCAATCCATGGGCGGGGCTGTGTGCTGCAGCCTCCGCCCGCTCATTCATTATTAGATCACTAATGGCGGGCAATGAGAGCGCACGGCGGGCTGCAAGCATCTGCAGACCGCCGTGCACTCCATTATAAACATAGGGGCCGTGGTCTGCATGCAGATACTTGCAGATGCCTCTGCAAAACGCTGCGGAGGCATCTGCAAGTCTGAAGGCAGCCTTACAGTAGGTAACAAGCATTAATTATAAGTGAGGATGCTCACCTTATGTGGTTGTGTCAGACACAAGCACTTTTAATAGCTTGTAAAATGGCTACCGCAGACCAACAATATAAGAGATTCTTGAATCTGAAGATAGGAAAAAGGGTACTTATTGCGCTGCCGAATCAATACCAGAGTCCACCATCTATATCTCAACATTTATTGGTTAATGTGTTTCGAGGCAACGTGCCTCTTCCTCAGGACATGTTACATCTACAGACATACTCCGTATTATATATAGAAAAGTGCACGCTTAGAAATTTTTGTAGGCTTTTTGAATTTACTATTTAAATGGATGGTATCCCAGACCAAATACCAACATATTTGCATACATCATAAGTTTTAAACAAGATATAAATTATATAGATTTCGATTAAAATTTATTTTGCAAATATTTGGTTATGCTAGCTAAATAAAAACATATTTAAACATTCAAACAATATATCTTTCTATTTAGTCCACTCTGGTATTAAGACAGGAAAGTTGAGTTTACTCGATCAAACAAATAAGAATGTATCACAAGTCCCCCAAACCACCTGGAATGTCAAACCAATGACTAGAAAGAATCCAGACAACTGATGTTGCAACAAAAGTTACTTTGTATAATTAGTATAATCATAATAAAAGATATAAACCATAAAAATCTTGAAAAATCCTATTTATTCCGAGGGACTGTTATAAATCACGTAAAATAACTATACTGTATTGATTGTACTACTGTATTAAAATATTGCTTTTAATGTTTTAGTGGTCTTATCCTTGTCAAATATTTTAAATCATCATTCTCACAGTATATAAGATCATAATTGTCTCAGGGAAGTGGAATCAAAAGGATTGAAGAATAAAAATAGCAATAGCCCACCCCTTATCAAGGATGAACTAATACAAGATAAAATAATAAAACTAAAAAATTGAATGAAATAAGAGACTAAAATAGCTCCTATTCTTACTTTTGTTTGCAAAAGATTCAGCTTATGGGATAAAAATATCTAAACTGAATATTTGCAGTCTGTTGTGAAGTACACTTGAAATACTCTCATGCAGAATTGTTTTCAGGCAGACTTGTTTTTTATGTATTACATTTGTTAGATTATTAATAACAGAACGGCATCAATAGGGCCCTAGTTACCAAAGACCGGGATTCCCGTGATAGATCTGCTATAGTTTTTATGTTGCAGTTAGGGAGCTGAGAAAATCTAAAGCAGACCATCAGTGAAAGTGCAGGCTTGATGCATGCATAAAACAGAACTAGGTCACTCCAGTTCTTTCCTGCTGGAGGAGTGTGACAGTGTAACATACCCAGCAAAGGCAACTTGTGGAGGAGCTTTCTGTTTTTACTTTTATGCATTTGTCTCATTTAGGCAAGTGAGTACAGGAGAGCCAATTTCACAATTATTTCCCACTATGAATTTAGGATTTTTATTATAAAACACTAGATGTGAGCCCAATGCTATCGCATTGGGAGGGCAATGCCGTCACGATGGGGCAGGCTCTGTTGCACTGGGAGCGACGGCAGTCTGTCCTCCCTGTCTGCTGTCTTTCTCTCCCCACATGTATGTAAATACCGTAAATGTATTTTTAGTTAAAAACCTGTTTCTGTGTTGTTGTTTTTTCAATAATAGAGTGTTTAATTTCCTGGTAAAAAAACATGTATTGCTTCACTGTATTTTCTCTTGCCAGTGCAGATAGACCAATCAGCAACTGGCTGCCAACCCCCGCTGCCTGGTGTTACGTTCACTGGCATTAAAAAAAATCAGGGGAGACCTATTTTTGTTATTTAAATAAATAACTAAAAAATAAATTGCTGTTGGCTTCGTCGTATTTTCTTTTTTTTTTTGCCATTCTTTTTTTAGATTTTTCAAAAGTAACCAAACATGGTACAAAATATTATCTTTTCATATATTTTATTGTCCATATTAGCATCCATGTCGTCTTTATGTAATATTTTATCAAACTAAATATAGTCTAAATCTACAACATGTGGTTTCTCATTTTGTTTTTTTTTGCATAGTAATTTAAACGATACAGAATCTATATTGCTTTTGTAGAAATATAGGAGTATGGAAAACATGAATATTTGAAAATGTGAAAATATACAGCTGTATAACTTTATAACTGTATAAGTGTATAACTGTATAAGTTTATAACTCCCATAAGTTAATGACTCCCAAGAGTTAATGTCTCCCACGACCGCGACCTACGGAGTATTGTCTTCTCATCCAAGGAGCCTCTCACACATCCTCAGATGATAGGCAAATGACGAAATAGGTGTGTGGGGGGGATCAATGTCGGCCATCGCGCCCCCTCCTCAGTTGCCTTTGTCACCGTTTCCCACCCTGTCTCTCCACGGTTGCCATGTCTTGAGGAAGGTTTCGTGGGAATGTGTTTCCCAGCTAGAAAGTTCTTCCAGTCTATGCAGTTCTGAAATTTTGTTTAGCCAGTCCTTCACTGTGGGTGCGTGCTGTTGCTTCCATTTCTGAACTATTAGGTGTTTTGCAGCTCCCACCATCACTGGCGCTAGCCCATGTTTTTTGGGATTCAGGTTGTCTGATGGGAGTGATAGGAGTGCCTCCGCTGCAGTTAGGTCCGAATCCATGAGATTCATTGATTTTAACATTGTATTAATTTTTGTCCAGAAGTCTTTCAGTTTCTGTCATGTCCAAAATATGTGGGTCAGATTGCCTCTTGATACCCCGCATCTCCAGCAATTCGGGGACTCTGTTAACCCAAAGTGATATAGTCTCTCAGGAGTGTAATACCATCTTGAGAAGAGCTTATAAGACATCTCCTGTAGTAGTACACATCTGGAGAAGCCATGCGAATTTTGACAGAGTTTTGCTTTATCATCCTGAGATAGCGTGATACCGAGCTCAACCTCCCAAGAGTGAATTGAAAGTGGAAGAGTGTTTATTGTGTTATCCAGTAGATTATTATATATTTTGGAGATGAGTTTAGGGATTGGTGGTTTCACATTCATCAGTATCTCCAGCCACTTCCACCTAGTAGGTTCTTTCAGTGGGCACCTGATTTGTTTCATATAATGAGCCACATGTAGTTCCTGAAGGAATGTCTGTGGTTGTTTCTTAGCTTCTATCGGCCACATATTCCTACATGGGATGTCTCCTCGTAGTAGTCTAGAGATGGTTTTGTTTGGGAGAGTCCCCCATAGGCCGTATGGGTCTGAGAATTCACCATCTATTAGATATGGTATCATCATTATCGGAATTTTATCTAGGAACCCACATTCAGGGAAGCGCATCGGGATTAGCGTATGTCTTACAGCTAGAGTGGTGGCTAGAATCTCATCAAATCCTTCACTGTTCTGCAGGCTATTTGTCCATAATAGACTATTTATCCTATGGTGTAAAAGTTGGAGTTCAATGTGTGTTTTGCTATCTTTAGAGGCCAACTGAGTGAGTCTCAGCCATCTCGCCAAGTGTATGGCTCTGTAGTAGGAGATGAGATCCGGTAGTCCCAGACCCCCTCTCCTCTTAGGGAGCATGAGAATCTTAAATGAGATCCTAGCTCTTTTGTTTTCCCACACAAAGTTTGAGATTATTCTATTTAGAGAACGAAAGAACAGGTTTGGAAGGCAAATTGGTACCATATTCATGACGTAGAATATTTGGGGAAGGATATATGATTTTATAATATTGACTCTTCCCAGCCAGGAAAGCAGCGGAAGGTCATATGTTCTCAGTACATTTTTAATATTACCAATGAGCGGAACAAAGTTCTGTGCATATAATGAATGGGGATCATTCCTAATTTGTATGCCTAGATACTTAAGCTTATCTTTGGGCCATTTAAAGGGTGTGGAGACCTGAAGGGCCTGTACCTCTTTCCTGGAGATCGTTATATTCAGTGCTTCTGTCTTATCCAAATTTATTTTGAAATTAGATAATTCCCCAAAAGTGTCTAGGAGGCCAAGGAGCTCCGGCACCGCCACCGACGGGTTGGATATCATCAGTAACAAGTCGTCAGCGAAAGCTGCCGTCTTCACCTGAAAGGATCCAATGTTAATTCCTTTTATATTATCATTTTGACGGATCGCCTGCATTAACATTTCCATAACCACCACAAACAAAGTCGGGGAGAGAGGACAGCCCTGTCTGGTCCCATTGCTAATGTTAAATTTATTGGATAAAAGGCCATTCACCCTGACCCTTGCCGTGGGGGAAGCTTATAAGCCTAAAATCGCTTCTATGAAGGGGAGGGGAAAGGCGAATTTACGCAGCGCGTGATTCATGAATTGCCAACTCACTCGGTCAAAAGCCTTCTTGGCGTCCGTTGAGAGAACGATAAGAGGCTTCCCCATGCGCCTAGCGTACGAGACCGCTTGTAAAACTTTAGTTGAATTGTCCTTTCCCTCTCGCCCTCTCATAAATCCGGCCTGGTCAGGGCAAATAAAGTCTCCCAGGACCAAATTAATTCTGTTAGCTAAAAGTTTTGCCCATAATTTCATATCCGCATTCAGTAATGAAATTGGTCTATAATTGTTGCACAAGGTGCCGTCTCTCCCCTCCTTTGGAATGACAGTTATATAGACTTCCAGGGCCTGTTGTGGTGGGATGGAGCCCGACAATAAGTTATTAAATAATTGTTCTAAATATGGTATTAGTGTATCTGCAAATTTCTTATAATCTAATGCAAGATGGCCGCCGTGCAGTGAGGACGTGCTGCCATGCACTCCTCACCATCCATCGCCATCTGGAGCACAGGCTGGCCACGGAGCTGCGGCCCGCACCCCACTCCACCTGCCCATCCACCGGGCTTCCCGGGTGCGCCCTCACCCACGCGCATGAAACACCCCTGGACTTGGCCCATACAACGGCTCCCAGCCCAGCCCAGCCCTGAAGCCAGCCCTTCACCGACCGGCCGGAGCGCTCCATCCCCACCTTTGTGAGGTGAGACCCATCCGGCTCGCTGTCCCCCACTGCCCGAGCGTGGGGACCGGCGGGGTGCGCCGCGGCCGCAGCCCCGAGCCTGCGGGTCTCCTCACCCTCGGATCTCCTCTGCTCCTCCTGTCTGAGTGCAGGAGGAGTAGTAGCATTATCCCCGCCAAGCCGCTCCGGGCGCTGGCCCTGCCCCCGGAGCGTGTGTGCAGGGACCCAGCTCTCAGGCCGAAGCCGCGGCCTGAGTTCAGAACCAAGGCCCCGCCCACCACCGGAGCCCGGCCCGCACCGCTGCCTACACCAGCAGGCGAGGACCTCGAGGTGCAGCAAGAGACCATTGGCCCCCCGCGGTGAGTGTTGGGCATCTGCCCCTCCACCCCCTCTGCTGCTCCCTCGTTTACCACCACCTGCCTGCCCTGAACATTCTACAGTGCCCGGCTCCCGACCGACCCCAGGGCCTGCAGTACGCTCCAGGCACCTCTGCCCCCCTCCCTGGCCACAGGACCGCACCGAGTAACGGGGCCGACCAGGTCCCTCATCTCCCTGACCACCAGACTCCTCCGTCCTGCCCGCACGGAGCCGCGACCGCCCCTACGGTGCCTTTGACCCCTGCCTGCACTGCATCTCTGCTGTACTACCCTGGCTACACTATCCGCCTGACTGCTTCTCACCCGTGGCTGCACTACCCGCCTGACTGCTTCTCACCCATGGCTGCATCTCATCTCTCCCGTGGCTGCACTACCCTCCTGGCTGCTTCTCACCCGTGGCTGCACTACCCGCCTGACTGCTTCTCTCCCATGGCTGCATCTCATCTCTCCCGTGGCTGCACTACCCTCCTGGCTGCTTCTCACCCGTGGCTGCACTACCCTCCTGGCTGCTTCCCACCTGTGGCTGCATCTCATCTCACCCGTGGCTGCACTACCCTCCTGGCTGCTTCTCACCCGTGGCTGCATCTCATCTCACCCGTGGCTGCACTACCCTCCTGGCTGCTTCTCACCCGTGGCTGCACTACCCTCCTGGCTGCTTCTCACCCGTGGCGGCATCTCATCCCACCTGTGGCTGCACTGCATCCCTGGCCACATTACCCACCCGACAGCTTCTCACCCGTGGCTGCATCCCATCTCACCCGTGGCAGCACTGAATCTCTGGCCGCACTATCCTCCTGGCTGATTCTCACCCGTGGCTGCACTGCACCCCTAGCTACTTCTCACCCGTGGCTGCATCCCATCTCACCCGTGGCAGCACTGAATCTCCGGCTGCACTACCCTCCTGGCTGCCTCTCACCCGTGGCTGCATCTCATCTCACCCGTGGCTGCATCTCATCTCACCCGTGGCTACATCTCATCTCATCCGTGGCTGCATCTCATCCCATCCGTTGGCTGCATCTCATCCCATCCGTTGGCTGCATCTCATCGCATCCGTGGCTGCATCTCATCCCATCCGTAGCTGCATCTTATCTCATCCGTGGCTGCATCTCATCTCATCCGCGGCTACATCTCATCTCATCCGTGGCAACATCTCATCCGTGGCTGCATCTCATCCCACCCATGACTGCATCTCATCCCACCCGTGGCTGCATCTCATCCCACCCGTGGCTGCATCTCATCCCACCCGTGGCTGCATCTCATCCCACCCGTGGCTGCATCTCATCTCACCCATGGCTGTACCTGCATCTTCATCTCACCCGTGACCCTATCCTCATCTCATCCTGTGCTGCATCTCATCCTGTGCGGCATCCCACTCCACCTCTGACTGCATCTCATCCCATCAACGACTACATCCCACCCCTGTTACATCTCATCCCCGGCTGCCTCTCGCCGCTTCCTCCCCTGGCTGTATCCCACCCCCTTATCCCCGAACTGCATCTCCTCCCCAGACTAAACCTCATCACCCGGCCGCACCCCAACCACGGCCGACGACCACCCATCATCTGGAACTCACCCCTGCCTCACCAGATCCCCGGCTACCCTCACCCACCTCTCCTCCCCTACCCACCATGTTCCCACTTCTTCTCACCTTCACCCCCATCCTTCTCCACTTCCTACTACCCCCACCCATCCCCCCACTGAGTAATGAAATCCTACTCTCATCCTCCATCCTTCCTACCCACCTCACCCAATGCTCCACACTATTTCCCCACTTTCAACCCACCATCTCTAGGCTTACACGCCCACCACGCAAGCTCCCCTGCTCCCACCTCCTAACCCTCTCCCTGCTCCTCCTACTATCCGGTGACATTTCCCCTAATCCTGGCCCACCTCACCACCCCATCTCACTCCCCTCCACCCCACTCCAACGACCCACCACCAACCCCCGTAACCCCCTCAACCTCCGTCCCATTCCCCCCACCCCTGCCTCCCCTGTCCCTTTACCCGGTGCACTCTGGAACGCTCGCTCGGTCCGCAACAAACTTACATTTATCCATGACCTCTTCATCTCCAGAAAACTCTCTTTCCTCGCCCTCACAGAGACCTGGCTTACCCCCTCTGACACTACCTCCCCGGCTGCCCTCTCCTACGGCGGATTCACGCTCTCCCACACTCCCCGCCCTACCAACACCCGCGGCGGAGGCGTTGGCCTACTTCTGGCCAATGACTGTTCATTCTCCCCACTCACGCCACCCCCCCTCCCCTCCTTCGAGGCACACGCTGTTCGCATCTACTCCCCCTGCAACCTCCAACTGGCCGTTGTCTACCGTCCCCCTGGATCCCCCTCTACCTTCTTTGACCACTTCACAACCTGGCTCCTCCTCCTCCTCTCCTCCGACATCCCCACCATCATCATGGGTGACTTCAATATCCCCATCGACACCCCCAAAGTCGCTGCCTCCAGACTCCTATCCCTCACCTCCTCCCTCGGCCTCTCCCAATGGATCTCCTCCGCCACACACACTGGCGGCCACACACTTGACCTAGTTTTCACCCGTCTCTGCTCCCTCACCGACCTCACACACTCAACCATCACCCACTCCGACCACAACCTACTGACATTCTCATCCCTCTCCCCCCCTACTGCGCTACCCCTTCTCCGGACACTCCCCCACCCCCGCAGAAATCTTAGGCTCCTAGACTTCCACTCACTCTCAGAATCCCTCCTCCCCCTCTCAGACTTGGCCTCTTCCCAAGACGCTGACTCTGCCGCCTCCCTTTACAACTCCACTCTCACCACAGCCCTCGACCAGGCCGCTCCCCTCACACTTAACACAACACAAGTACAACGACAACCCTGGCTCACGACCCTCACCAAAAAACTCAGACGGACGACTAGGGCAGCCGAGCGGAAATGGAAGAAATCCCACTCCACAGAGCACTTCGCCCTATACAAAAGTTCCCTCAATACCTTCAAGACTGCCCTTGACTCCGCAAAACAAGCCTACTTCTCCTCCCTAATTACTGCTCTGTCTCACAACCCCAAACAACTCTTCAAAACCTTCAACTCCTTACTTCGTCCCCCTGCACCCCCTCCCTCACCCCTCATCTCTGCCGACGACTTCACCACCTTCTTCAAAGACAAAATTGACAAACTCAGACAAAGCTTCGACCCACACTCCCCTCGCCCCATCCCACCTCCAGCCCACCCCCCCTCACCAAAACGCAATTTCACCCCCGTGACAGAGGACCACCTCTCCTCCCTTCTAGCACGATCACACATCCCCTCCCACCTCATCCCTAACCTCATCTCAGTCCTCATCCCTGCTCTAACACACCTCTTCAACATTTCACTCAAATCCAGCACATTCCCCTCACCCTTCAAACATGCCCTAATCACGCCCATCCTAAAAAAAACATCCCTTGACCCCACAACAGTCTCCAACTTTCGCCCCATATCTCTCCTCCCGTTTGCCTCTAAACTTCTTGAACAACACGTCTACTCCGAACTGTCCTCCCACCTCTCTTCCTGTGCTCTCTTCGATCGCCTACAATCTGGCTTCCGACCTCATCACTCCACAGAAACAGCCCTAACCAAAGTGACTAACGACCTTCTGATCGCCAAGAGTAAACGACACTATTCCGTCCTCATCCTCCTCGACCTCTCTGCCGCCTTCGACACTGTTGACCACTCCCTCTTACTCCAAATTCTTGAGTCTCTTGGCATTACTGACCTCGCCCTCTCCTGGATCTCCTCCTACCTTACGGACAGGACCTTCAGCGTCACCCACTCTCACACCTCCTCCTCACCCCACCCCCTCTCTGTGTTCCCCAAGGCTCGGTCCTGGGACCACTACTCTTCTCCATCTACACCCTCGGCCTAGGCAATCTCATCGAGTCACATGGACTCCAATACCACCTCTACGCTGACGATACCCAACTCTATCTGTCTGGCCCTGATATCTCCTCCCTTTTATCCAAAATCCCTCCATGCCTATCCGCCATTGCATCCTTCTTTTCTACCCGCTTCCTCAAACTCAACATGGACAAGACCGAATTCATCGTCTTTCCCCCGAACAATTCCGCCCCGCTTCCTGACCTATCCATCACCGTCAACGACTGCACTCTCTCACCCGTACCCCACACCAAGTGCCTCGGGGTAATCCTTGACTCCTCCCTCTCCTTCAAGCCCCACATCCAAGCCCTCGCCACCTCCTGCCGACTCCAATTAAAAAACATTGCCCGCATCCGCTCCTTCCTTGACCACAACACAGCCAAGATACTTGTCCACGCCCTCATCATCTCCCGCCTGGACTACTGCAACCTCCTGTTCACCGGCCTCCCTGCCACCTCCCTCGCACCTCTCCGCACCATCCTCAACTCTGCTGCCCGACTCATCCACTTATCTCCCCGTTACTCGCCCGCCTCCCCCCTCCGCCGAGCCCTCCACTGGCTCCCCATCCCCCAGCGATCTCGCTTCAAAAACCATAACCCTGACCTACAAGGCCATACACAACCTGTCCCCTCCCTACATCTCCGACCTAGTCTCCCGCTACCTCCCCCCGCGCAATTTGCGCTCCTCTCAGGAACTCCTTCTCTCAACCCCCCGCATTTCCACCTCCCACAACCGCACACAAGACTTCTCTCGTGCTTCCAGCAGACTCTGGAACTCCCTCCCCCACCACATCAGACACTCCCCTACCCTGGGAACCTTCAAGAAAAACCTGAAGACCCATCTCTTCCTACAAGCCTACAACACACACTGAGTCCCAATCCACTGCACCACCTCACCTCTCTCCCCCTCCTACTGTCTCCCTCCCCACCCCTCTAGACTGTGAGCCCTCGTGGACAGGATCCCTGGCCCCATTGTACCCGTACGATTGTTTTGTCGATTTGTCGTCGTTTTTCGACCACTTGTCTTTGTCCACCCCCTAACTTGTACAGCGCTATGTATCCTAATAGCGCTATATAAATACCTAATAATAATAAAATAATAATAATAGATTGCAGTGAATCCGTCAGGGCCTGGCGCCTTTCCATTCGACGTAGATGCCAGAGTCTCCTCAACCTCCCTTCTCGTTATTTTAGCTTGTAATAGTATTTGGCCTTCAGGGGTTATCTCAGGTAATTTAAGTGTGTTGAGAAAGGTTTGTATTTTATCGTTAGCAGCAATAGGATCCGACATCAAGTCTGAAGAGTTTAAGTTATATAAGGTTTGGTAGTAATGTCTGAATGCTTCTGCAATGTCTTCCGATTCTATTAGGTCTCCTCCGTCTTTCTTCCGGATTCGCCGAACATAACAGCGCTCTTTTTGTTTTTTAAGCATTTTCGTGGTTAGTTTGCTACCTTTATTACCATGCATATAGATCTTATGTCTACAGCGAGCAAATATTTTGGCTGTAGTAAAGTTCAGCAAATCCTTCAGTTTATTGCGGAGTGACGTCAATTCTGACTGCGTCTCTTTGCTTTGTTTATTCTTATGCAATCTCTCTATCGTGCTGATCTGATGTAACATTGAGGAGATTTCCTTCTCTTTTTGCCTCTTAATGTAGGATCCCAATGCTATCAACTCTCCCCTCAAAACCGCCTTATGTGCTTCCCAAACAATTGGAGTGACCGTGTTATTTGTTATATTTTCTCTAAAATATCTTTTCAGGGAAAAATTGATTTGGGCTAGGTGGTCGGGGTTACCTAATAGTGTATCATTCAGTCTCCAGGACAGGGTTTTTCTGGGGAGAGTGGAAATCTCAATCTCCATCAGCACTGGGGCATGGTCAGAAATCGTTATATTACCTATCGAAGTGCTGCGGATTAATTTAATTGAATTTTCTTGTAGTTGGAAATAGTCCAGTCTATGATACGTATTATGTGGGGCCGAAAAATATGTATAGTCTTTGGTTGTAGGGTGTTCTATTCTCCATGGGTCTACCAAATGCAGGTCTCTCAACCTATTAAGATAGCTACCCCTTTGTTTCACTGAAGTAGAGGATTTCCCATTTGACGCGTCCATCAGTGGGTGTAAAGTCAAGTTGAAGTCGCCTCCTACTATTAGTATTCCCTCTGTGAATAGACTTAGCGTATCTAGAGTTTTAAGGAGCCAGCTAACTTGACCCTGGTTAGGTGCATAGACATTGGCTAGTGTAATTTTCGTGTTAGCCAATACCTCTTTAACAAAAATATATCTGCCCTCCACGTCAGATAGATGTTCTTTCACTTCAAATGGGCAGCCTTTTTTAAAAGCAATGCTGACTCCCTTAGCCGCTGTATTGGAGCAGCTGTGTATCCAAGTGGGGTAACGAGAATACGTAGTGTTAGGTGTCCTTCCTTTTTTAAAGTGTGTTTCCTGGAGAAATAGAATTTGTGCTTTGTTTTTGTTTAATAAATGTAGGATCTGGCTACGTTTTGTCGGTGCATTCAAACCTTTCACATTGTAGGAGGCTACGACGACCGTCCCCCCCTTCCCTCCCTCAGTCGCAGCCATGGGAGCCATCGAATGATATCGTCTGCATCATACATCTGTAAGAGAAAACCATCAAAATATATACTAAACTATTTACATAAAAGTGTTTCAAACTCATCTTTTGCAGGGGGGGATATATTTCCCAATTTAGAAAGATGAGCATCCTGATAGGACCTCAAGTGGTGGTGGAAGTTTCAATGTTATAAAAGTAACATAATTAAACCAAAAGATATGTGATAAAGAAGTTTAACACAATCTGTTAACAACGTCTAACTTACTAACTTTACAAGTGTAAATGTTCTCTGAATCTTTAAGGGTATACACAGTAAGAATTAGGGGGTGCTGTCTAGGTCGTCTCCCCCATCAACATTACCGCTTGAATTCTATGTCCCACTCCTTTCGTTTTGTACCTCATTAACTTTAAGGGACCCTGAAATAGAGTAGGAGTGAAGAAAGAAGTGAAGGGGGTATAGATAGGGCTGGATAGTCGAAAAGGGAGACGAAATGTAAGTGGGGTTTTGGAGAATGAGAGAGAGGGAGGGAAGCCAAGAAAAAAGGTATCTCATATGGTAAGTCCCTCTAAATCAGTGGGTCGGCCCATTAAATGTCTGTATACTTAAGAATAGTGTAATCTGGAACCGTAAACCTTCTTAGAAGAAGACAATCATCGTCCGTCCTTGTGCCTCCCACATAAAACCTAGAAAAAGGAAGACAGACAAGCAGAACGTTCTTTCTGGACTCAACATCGTAGTCACATTCAAGTTAGGGCTCTCTTATTTGCGTTCTTCTTGGATTTCGGGGAAGACGATTTCTTCTTGACAGACCACTCAGTCGGTCTTGTCAATGTTGGGAAGTCCATACCCATATCAACAGGTAGCCAGGATGAAATCCTGATGGGCTCAATCTGAAGTTGTTCCCAAGAATTTGATAAGTCTTCTGGGGTTCTTCTGGTGATTTGTCGTCCATGTTTTGAAATTCCCAACCCAAACGGAAAAAGCCATCTGAATCTAAGGCCTTTAGCAGACAAAGCATCAGTTAGTGGCTTAAGAATTCTGCGTTTTGCCAATGTAGTTGGAGAAATATCCTGGTAAATCTGTATTGTTGCTTCATCATATCTTATTGGGGATTTTTCCCTCGCTCTTTTGAGTATGGCAGCGGTATCAAGGTAGTTGAGCAGTCCGCATATCACATCCCTCGGCAGCTCTCCAGCCGCCTGTTTCGGTCTCAACGCCCTATGTACTCGTTCAACAACTATGGCTTTTGCTTTGTCAGAGCCCAGAATGTTTGAGAATATTTCCATGGAAACTTTGTTGAGAGCTTCTGGGGCATAAGATTCTGGTAGCCCTCTCAGGCGCACATTTTTGCGTCTACTTCTGTTTTCCTGGTCTTCTATAGATAGGATGATGGTATTTAGATGTTTCTGGTGGACCAGGATATGGTCTTTTAGTATATGTGACGCATCTATCATATTTGTTTGATTATTCTCCAGTGTCTCTACTCTGTGTCCCATTTGTTGTAGGTCTGCACGCATGGCGTTGATCTCTCTTGACAGTTGTTTCGTGTTGTCTGCCAGTAATTTCCTCATGAATGAGCGAGTTAACGGTTCCTCTGTTATTGAGTCATAATCAGATTCCTCCATCCTTAAATCAGAGTGTCCTATAGCTTGAGAAGTTTGTGCGTTTTGCAGTTTTGATTTTGGGTGGGATGCTGCAGAGTCTTTCCTCTTTGTTAGGTACTTATCCAATTCCCCTTAAGGGTTGTTATCTCCTGTTTTTGTGTTATGTCTCGTTAAACTTTTTGCCCGATCCGATTGTGTGCGTACCATTGTTATAGAAATTTGATCGGGCGTCGGTTTACCACCACTCGAGGTCTACAAGTCCGTTAATACATCCTGATCATTGCTGAGTTGTCTTTTACAGGGAAAAGGGGCAGTCTGTATATCAGCAGAAGTTTAATGTCGATTGGGTGGAGAGAGGGTTAACTGGATTAACTAAACATTGTGACTTCGTCTGGACACAAGGTACAAGGTGGCAGTCTAGAGCCTCTACATATAGTGAGTTCGATAATCTCTCAGTTTGCCCACTAGGTGGCGTCCTCAGGTTACATATTGTTTGTATAATGAAATAATATTGTAGTCTCTCCCAGCTAGATAATATTGTGTTGGACCTGTTAGGGGGCTGCTGCAGTGAGGCACAGCCAGAGTAGAGCGGCTGGATAAATGCAAAAGTTTGTGTGCTGGCAGTTATGTCTTCTGTGTTAGTGACCTGCAGCTCAGAGCCAATGTCTCACTCTGGGCGGTCTATTTAGGGTGCCTTAATACAGTGGGCTTCGTCGTATTTTCTAATGCCAGCCAAGGTAACCCTGTAATTCTCTGCGTGATGAGGCCCAAGCCTTCTCAGCCCTCAACGCTAAAAATTGCAGCCAGCAGCCGCCCAAGAATTGGCGCCTCCTTGAGAGATGACAAAACTGGCAGTAACCCCGCTCTTCCAGCTGCCATGTAGCAGTGGCAGACTGGGTATTAAAGGGGTTGATTTCAGATTTTTTTGGCAGCTGATGTCAAGCCTTATTGGTAATGTCAACTGTCAGTATGACAGCCAGCCATTAGCAATATTTTCAGTGAAGAGAAAAAAGACACAACCCAAGAGAAATCCTTTATTACATACAAAATAGACAGAGACACCTCATTATCCACTTTCTTAGCTCTCACTAAGTTCCCCTCAAACAAAATCCTGTAATTAATGTAATCTTATGGTGGGGTAGTGTGATTCATCACGCCGCAACCATCTTTGTATACCTGAATGTTCAGAGATAATGACTACATGTGTATTTGTGTGCGTGTGTGTATCTTTGTGTATGTATATGTGTGTGCACATACAGTATATGTGTTTGCATATGTGTGTGTGTCTGTATGTGTATGCATGTGTGTATGTCATGTGTGTGCTTGTATGTACATGTGCGTTTGTGTATGTGTATGTATGTGCATGCTTGTATGTGCATGTGTGTGTATGCACGTGTGTGTATATGTGTATGTTTGCAAATCAAGAAATTGCTTAAATAAGAATTGCCTGTAAAATGAAACAGACCAAAAGATCCTCAAAAGGTAGACATGCCACAATCCAAAGAAATTCAGGAACAAATGAAAAACAAAGTAATTGAGATTTATCAATTAGGTAAAGGTTATAAAGCCATCTGTCCAGTCCAGAGTCCAGTGAACCACAGTGAGAGCCATTATCCACAAAAAGTGAAAACATGGAACTGTGGTGAACCTTTAGTGGAGTGGCCAGCCAACTAAACTCACCCCAAGAGCACATCGAAAACAACATCCAAAGATCTGCAGGCCTCACTCGCCTCGTTCATAACTCTACCATAACAAAGATACTGGGCAAAAATGGCCTGCATGGCAGTTCCAGAATGAAAATCACCACTGAGCAAAAGCTCATCTCAGTTTTGCCAGAAAAACCTTGATGATCCCCAATACTATTGGGAGAAAACTCTGTGAACTGACTAGACAAAACTGCAACTTTTTGTAAGGTGTATTTCCCATTACATCTTGCATAGAAATAGCACAGCATTTCAGAAAAGGAACATCTTACTTAAAGTAAAATATGGGGGTGGTAGTGTGATGGTCTGGGGCTGTTTTTCTGCTTCAGGACCTGGATAACTTGCTGTGGTAAATGGAACCATGATTTCTGCATTCTATCAAAAATACTGAAAAAGAATGTCTGGCCATCTGTTCTTGACCATAAGCTGAAGAGCACTTGGGCTATGCAGTTGGACCATGATCCAAAACACACCAGAAAGTCCACCTCAGAATGGCTTAAGAAAAACAAAATTAAAATTTTAGAGCGGCTTATTCAAAGTCTTGACCTTAATCTGATTGAGATGCTGTAGCATGACCTTAAAAAGGCAGTTCATGCTCAGAAACCCTCCAATGTGGCTGAATTAGAACAATTCTGCAAAGAAGAGTGGGCCAACACTCCTCCAGAGCCTTGTAAAAGACTCATTGCCAGTTATCGCAAAAATGTAAGAGTAACTGTTGCTGCTAAAAGTGCCCCAACCAGTTATTAGGTTTAGGGGGCAATCACTTTTTCACACATGGCCCTGTTTTCTGGAATTCTTTTTCTCGTAATACAAAAGACCTTTATTTATAAACTGCATTTTGTGTTTACTTGTGTTATGTTTTGCAAATATTTACATTAGTTTGATGATCTGAAACATTGAAGTGTGACAAAGATGCAAAAGAATAAGAAATCATTAAGGTGGTAGAAAAATTTGTGTATATACTGCATATATATATATATATATATATGTACTAGATGGAGGTCCGATGCTATTGCATCAGGAAGGCAGTGATGGTGGGCAGGCTTTGTAGCCATCTCTCCCCCTTTTCACTCTCACTTTCCCCTGTGTGTTCTCCGCCTGGCCATTCTCTCTCTCCCCCTCATGTGCTTTCTCCTTTGATCTGTCTTCCCCTGTCTCCTTTGAATTGTCTCTCTATGTGCACTCTCACTCTTTGCATGCTGTTTCTCTCCCACCTGTGTTGTCTTCTCCGCTCATGTGGTCTTTCCATTGAGCTGTCTTTCCCTGCATGCTCTCCTCCCTCCATGTAATGTATGTTATATAAATGTATTTTTATGAAAAACCTGTTTCTGTATTTAATTTTTATTAATAAAGTGTTTAATTTCCTGGTAAAAATGTGTAGGGCATCGCTCTATTTTCTCTTGCCAATGCATGTAATCCAAGCAGCTACCAACTGCCAACCCGCATTGCCTGGTGTTACCTTTGCTGGCAATGAAAAATACAGAAGAGTCTTATTTTTTTATTTAAATAAATAATTAAAAAAAAAAAAAAACGGTGTTGGCTCCACTGTATTTTCTATTGCCAGCCAAGGTAACCAAGGCAGCTGAGGGCTGGAAATTTCAGCATGGTAAGGCCCAAGTGTTCTGGGCTCCCCCCACTCTGAAAATTGTAGCCAGCAGCCGCCCCAGAATTGGGGCCTCCATGTGAGATGGCAAAACTGGTGGTTACCCCACTCTTCCAGCTGCTGTGTAGTGGTGGCAGACTGGGTAATAAAGGGGTTGATGTCAGCTTTTTTTGGCAGTTGACATCAAGCCATATTGCTAATGTCAACCGTCAGCATGACAGCCGGCCATTAACAATACTTTCAGTAAAGAGAATAAAAAGACACTAACAGAGAGAGAAATCTTTTATGACATACAAAATAGATAGAGATACCTCATTATCCACTTTATTATCTCCCACCAAATTCCCCTCCGACGTAATCTTGTAATTACTGTAATCATGCAGTGGGGGGGTGTGATGCAACACGCTGCCGCAATGTTTGTATACTTGAGTGTCCAAAGATGGCGGCCGCATGAGAAAATGTGCATGTGTGTATATGTGTGTCCCTGTAACATGACCCGCCGTGTGTGTCTGTTAGTCTATATACGTGTGTGTATATATATGTGTGTATATATATATATGTGTGTGTCATTGCCACATCATGTGAACCACTACGTGTGTGTATGTGGGTGAATATGTGGACCCGCTGCATCACTTGACCCACCATGTGTGTCTATATATATGTGTGTGTGCATATATTTGTACATGTGTATGTCTGCTTATGCGAACATGTGTGTCCCCTGTACATCACGTGACCTGCCACATGTGTGTATGTGTGTATATATGTGTGTGTTTATATGTGGACCCGCTGTGTTGTGTTTATAAAAATATATATATATATGTATACCTGGGGGCGGCATGGGAATTTTAAATTTTTGGGGTTAGATAATGGCAAAATTAGACATCCCCTGAAAATAAAACATAGTGCATTTTTGGAGCAAAAAAGTTAAAGAAAAGGGTGTCTTACTTTCGGGGAAACACGGTATGTGTTATGTATGTGTGTATATGTCTATGTCACTTGACCTTCCGCGTGTGTATTTGTGTGTATATATATAGTATGTGTATATGTGTGACGTGACCTGTCACATTTGTGTATACTGTACAGTCGGGAAAAAAAGTATTTAGTCGGCCACCAATTGTGCAAGTTCTCCCACTTTAATAGATAAGAGAGGCCTGTAACAGACATCATAGGTAGACCTCAGCTATGAGAGACAAAATGAAAAAACAAATCCTGAAAATCACATTGTCTGATTTGGAAACAATTTTTTTTTTCAAATTTTGGTGGAAAATAAGTATTTGGTCAATAATGAAGGTTCATCTCAATACTTTGTTATATATCCTTTGTTGGCAATGACAGAGGTCACACATTTTCTGTAATGGTACCTTTACACGCCGCCACCGAAGGCAGCAACAGGCAGGCACCGCACGTGCACGCGCGCGTTTTCAACGGTTCCTAACGGTGCCTGATGCCGCATTTACATGCCGCCACAAGGTGCTCCACAGAAGGTATTTTCGTTCCCCGGAAGTGCCGACGGGTGCCGCGGGTTACCTTCTGTGGAATACTTTCCCTGATTTACACGCCACTACCAGAAGGGAATATGGCCGGACCTGGGGCAGCAGGGACAACACATAGGCGTGCCAGAGTTGTGTATTACGCGACGGTCGTAGGGTGATTAGACAATGCAATAGCATCATGATTGGCCAGCCAGCGCAGGAAGGCTGGCTAATACATGACGCTATTGCAAATGTGGAGTGTGAGTGGTCAGCTCGCTGAATATAGCGCCCTGTACAGGGACAGCCAATGGTTACACAGTCGCCCCGACCAATGATAGCTGATGGGGCGTGCTATACATGACGCTGTGGCACGCCCCAGGGAATTCACTAGGGCACGCAAATACCTTGCCTTTGCCCCGATTACATGCCGCCACTATAGGGATTATACCTGCTTGTTTTTGAGCACGGCTGAAACACAGGTATCCAAAGTTCCTGAATTACACGCCGCCACTTCGCGGTCTTTTGAAGGAAAAAGGAACAATTTTGTCCGATACCTGGTGGTTTCTACCTTTCAGTGGTAAGGGTACCTTTACACGTGGCAACTTTTGTAGGAATTTCACAGGCAATTTGCTGGTTGCAGTGAAATCATGGACACCTTGTTCTATCTTGTTGCTGTGTACAAATAGAACAATGTGTCCATGATTTCACTGCAACCAGCAAATTGCCAGTGAAATTCCTAGAAAAGTTGCTGCGTGTAAAGGTACCTTAAGTCTTCACAAGGGTGGCACACACTGTTGCTGGTATGTTGGCCCATTCCTCCATGCAGATTTCCTCTAGAGCAGTGATGTTTTTGGGGCTGTCGTTGGGCAACACGGACTTTCAACTCCCTCTAAAGGTTTTCTACAGGGTTGAGATTTGGAGAATAGCTAGGCCACTCCAGAACCTTGAAATGCTTATTACAAAGTCACTTTTTCGTTGCCCTGGCGGTGTGCTTGGGATCATTGTCCTGCTGAAAGACCCAGCCACATTTCAACTTCAATTCCCTTGCTGATGGAAGGAGGTTTGCACTCAAAATCTCACGATATATGGCCCCATTCATTCTTTAATGTACATGGATCAGTCTTCATGATCTCTTGGCAGCATATTGTGTTACTGATTGTAGCCTGTGTAACATTGGTCCCAGCTCTATGCAGGTCATTCACTAGGTCCCCTCGTGTGGTTCTGGGATTTTTGCTCATCATTCTTTTGAGATAATTTTGACCCCACGGAGTAAAATCTTGTGTGGAGCCCCAGATCGAGGGAGATTATCAGTGATCTTGTATGGCCAGGGTCACACATGGCATCCGTTTTTGCTTTGGATCTGTTTTTGGGATCATTTTTGTAATTTTTTTTTTCTAAGTCCAAAAATGCATATCCGTTAATGGATGATGCACTTAGATGTAGCAACGTTTTTCAACACTGTTAGCATACGCTATTGGCGTAAGTACCAGGGACAGCTTACCAGTTTTACAGCACTGCCGATGGTGCTGTATGCAATTTAACTACAGGACCACGAACAGTACCCTGCCTGACAGCAGGAGCGGAGTGGATTTTAATAAAATTAAACTATAACCCGACTAATGCCGGGATCAGAATATTCTTGCTATTAGCCCCTCCACTGCCAGGGTGGGATGTCACCATGTGTACACATTAACCCTTCATACACTGGCTCTTATTAGCCGCATCTGCAAGCTCTGTGCTGACATACAGCGCAGAGTTTGCAGAGGGGTTAAAATGATGAATAAGCCCTATAACTTAAAACTTTTATTATTACCTGAGTTTTTAACTATGATGTGTCAGCACTGCTGTGACAGCGCTGACACATTATTGATTACCGGCAAACCGGCAAATTTAAACTCAGCGGCTTTGACAACAGCGGAGTTTAAAATCACCGGTAAATGCTGTTCACAAACCTGAAGTTTGCTTCAGGACCATGGACAGCATCACACTCACATGCAGCACACAGGCACTCACCTCACAGCACACTCACATGGATACAGCCATGCACACTCAACACATGCACCATAGACACCAAAACCAGGCATTTCACTCGCATCACTGTCGTGCATCAAACACGCTCCATGTTTGATGCACGACAGTATGCCTTCAGCCTACAGAAGAAGTTGCAGGTCTGTGAGAGCCAGAAATCTTGCTTGTTTGTAGGAGACCAAATACTTATTTTCCACCAAAATTTGAAAAAAACTTCTTTCCAATTCAGACAACTTTATTTTCAGGATATGTTATCTCATTTTGTCTCTCATAGTTGAGGTTAACCTATGATGTCAATTACATGCCTCTCTCATCTATTTAAATGGATCCTGTCACCCCCAAAACACCTCTAAAGCTATTAAAAGCTGTCCCTAGAGCATAGTAACACTTACCCTACACTCCTTTTAGCTCCTAAAAGCACCAAGTGAAATTGAAGATAAATGTTATTACAGTACCTCATTAGGGATGATAATGAGTGACTATGGTATTCATAGTCACCCTGGCAGGTGACTATTTGCTGCAGGTGTTCAAGCGGTGCCGGCTAACAGTAAGTTACATCACCAATTAATTGTCCACAAGGAAAAAGCATAGCCGCACTCACCAGAGATGGATCATTTTCTTTCTTTTTTTATTTGCTTCTCAAAACATTATTTGAAAGCACAGCAGGGAGGGGGTGCAGGGGAGGCAGGACGACGGTTCACCGTTTCGCGGTCGTGCACCGCTTCTACGGGTAGAATTGGTGATGTAACTTACTGTTAGCCGGCACCGCTTGAACACCTGCAGCAAATAGTCACAGAGTGACGGAGGCTCATAGCAAGGTGTGTTAGTGCCCGGTGTAACCTCTCCTTGGCTTATATATATATATATATATATATATATATATATATATCAGCGCTATGGTATATGGTGGTACATTACAGAACATGTATAGCAGCACTATAGTATATGGCGGTACATTACAGCACATGTATAGCAGCGCTATAGTATATGGCGGTACATTACAGCACATGTATAGCAGCACTATGGTATATGGCAGTACTTTACAGCACATGTATAGCAGCACTATAGTATATGGCAGTACATTACAGCACATGTATAGCAGCATTATAGTATACGGCAGTACATTACAGCACATGTTTAACAGCGCTATGATATATGGCGGTACATTACAGTACATGTATAGCAACGCTATAGTATATGGCAGTACATTACAGCACATGTATAGCAACGCTATGGTATATGGCGGTATATTACAGTACATGTAGGGCAATGCTATAGTATATGGCGGTACATTATATTACATGTATAGCAGCACTGTGGTATATGGCGGTACATTACAGCACATGTATAGCAGCACTATAGTGTATGGCGGTACATTATTGTACATGTATAGCAGCACTATAGTATATGGCGGTACATTACAGCACATGTATAGCAGCGCTATAGTATATGGCGGTACATTACAGTACATGTATAGCAGCACTATATTATATGGCGGTTTATTATAGCACATGTTTAGCAGCACTATGGTATATGGAGATACTCCGCCACCCTGCTCCTCCTGGCCTCCGTTTCTCCACAGAAAAAGTAAAAATAATAAGGAGGATACTCACCTGTCTGCCGGCTCGCTCCACCTCCGTCTTCTAGGTCCTACAGGTCTTTAAGATCTGTTGTTGCCTGGGAAACCGATCAGCTGATCGGTCACATGACCGCTAACTGCCGGGGGCAGGATGGAGCAGGGGGGCAGGATGGTGGCTGGGGGGCAGGATGGAGCAAGTGGGGCATCATGGAGCGAGAGGGGCAGGATAGAACCGAAGGTGCAGGATGGAGCCGGGGGGGCAGGATGGAGGTGGGGGGCAGGATGGAGGCAGGGGGCAGGATGGAGCGAGCGGTGCAGGATGGAGCGAGTGAGGCAGGATGGATGCAGGGAGGAAGATGGATACGAGGGGGGCAGGATGGATGAGAGGGGGCAGGATGGATGCGAGGGGGACAGGATGGATGCGAGGGGGGTAGGATGGAGATGCGAGGGGGGCAGGATGGATGCATAAGGGGTGGGATACATGCGGGGGGCAGGATGGATGTGGGGGGCCAGGATGGATGCGGGGGGGCAGGATGGAGCCGGGTGGGGGGGGAAGGATGGATGCGGGGGGACAGGATGCAGCCAGGGGGGGGACAGGATGGAGCCGGGGGTGGGCAGGATGGAGCCGGGGGGGGCAGGATGGATGCCAGGGGCAGGATGGCTGGGGGGGTGGGCATGATGGCTGCGGGGAGGGCAGGATGGCTGCAGGGGTGGGCAGGATGGCTGCAGGGGGGCAGGATGGCTGCAGGAGGGCAGGATGGCTGCGGGTGGGCAGGATGGCGCCGGAGGGGCAGGATGGCTGCGGGGGAGGCAGGATCACCCTCACCCCCCTCTGTTCTCACCCACAGCATCACACATGTGACAGGGCGGGCTGTGTGACGTCACATCAGCCTGCCCTGTCACATTACTGCTGTACACAGAAAAGATGGGTGAGAACGGCGGGAGGCATGGTGGGAGGCAGGGAGGCAGGAAGGTGAGGAGGGAGGCAGGAAGGTGAGGAGGGAGGCAGGAAGGCGAGGAGGCAGGCAGGGAGGTGAGGAGGGAGGACTGGTGCCGGGGGTCGCCGCGGCAGTACATGTAGCCCGGCGACAGCGATGCTGCACGTCGCCAGGTTACAGCTACTCTATAATCTTCTAATTTTGAATTTGCACAGCTTTTTGCATACGCAGCTTCGGCATCAGACAGACACGATTAGGAGATTATATAGTAGAAGTGTATGATGTGACCCGCAGCGTGTGTATATGTGTGTATACATATATGCAGTGGGGAAAAAAGTATTTAGTCGTCCACCAATTGTGCAAGTCCACCCCCTTAAGAAAATGAAAGAGGCCTGTATTTGACATCATAGGTAGACCTCAACTATGAGAGACAAATGTGAAAACAAATCCTGAAAATCACATTGTCTGAGTTGGAAAGAAATTTTTTTCAAAGTTTGGTTGAAAATAATATTTGGTCAATGGCAAAAGTTCATCTCAATACTTTGTTATATATCCTTTGTTGGCAATGACAGAGGTCAAATGTTTTCTGTAAGTCTTCACAAGGTAGGCACACACTGTTGCTGTAATGTTGACCCATTCTTCCATGCAGATCTCCTCTAGAGCAGTGATGTTTTGGGGTTGTCCCTGGCAACATAAACTTTCAACTCCCTCCAAAGAATTTCTTTAGGGATGAGATCTGGAGACTGACTATACCGCCCCAGGACCTTAAAATGCTTCTTACAAAGCCACTTCTTCATTGCCCTGGTGGTGTGCTTGGGATTATTGTCATGCTGTAAGACTCAGCCACGTTTCATCTTCAATGCCCTTGCTGATGGAAGGAGGTTTGCACTCAAAATTTCACGATTCATGGCCCCATTTATTCTTTCGTGTACACAAATCCTACACCCTTGGCAGAGAAATAGCCCCAATGCATGATGTTGCAACCCCCATGTATCACAATAGGTATGGTTTTCTTTGGATGCAACCCAACATTCTTTCTCATCCAAACGCAACGGGTTGTGTTTCTACCAAACAGTTCTTCTTTGGTTTCATCTGACCATATTACATTCTCCTAAAAATTTCCGGATTTTCCAAATGCTCTCTAGCAAACTTCAGACAGGCCCGGATATGTAATAGGGTAACACATCTAGCACTGCAGGATCTGAGTCCCTGGCGGCGTAGTGTGTTACTGATGGTAGCCTGTGTTTTGTTGGTCCCAGCTCTCTGCAGGTCATTCACTAGGTCCCCCGTGTAGTTCTACGATTTTTGCTCACCGTTCTTAAGATCATTTTGGCCTCTCAGGGTGAGATCTTGCATGGAACCCCAGATCAAGGGAGATTATCAGTGCTCTTGTATGTCTTTCATTTTCTAATTTTTGCTCCCACAGTTGATTTCTTCAAACCAAGCTGCTTGCCTATTGCAGATTCAGTTTTCCCAGCCTGGTGCAGGGCTACAATTTTGTTTCTGGAGTCTTTAGACAGCTCTTTGGTCCTTACAATAGTGGAGTTTGGAGTGTGACTGTTTGAGGTTGGGAACAGGTGTCTTTTATACTGATAACAAGTATACACACGCATGTATACACATATATACACATGTGTTAATTCATAGTTTTGATGCCTTCAGAGTGAATCTACAATTTTCATAGTCATGAAAATAATGAAAACACTTTGAATGAGAAGGTGTGTCCAAACTTTTGGTCTGTACTGTGTGTATATATATATATATATATATATATATATATATATATATATATATATACTAGAAAAAAACCTTGCAGCACTCAGCTGCTACCAATGATGTACATATGCTGACAAGCTATATATATATATATATATATGAGAAAAAATTTAAAAACTTACGTTTTTTTCAAAAAACTCTAAATTCTTATTATTTTTTTTAAATCTGAAGTTCTTAGTACACACATTGGCCAATGTCTGTTTGCTCATCGACTGCGACAAAGTGACTTCAGGTCCGATGAGTCCTAACGCTGACACCCAAGTCCTCCTTGTCCACCCTACCCCACTACTAAGTGGGCGGACACCATCTAGACCCTAGATCACCTGTAGGCAATAAGGGTGCCCATTGCAATAATGGAGCCAGCCACTCCACGCGATACAAAAGAGAAAAAAAAACTGCACAGCACTCACAGTCCGCTGCAAGGTTTTTTTCTAGTATATTGACCCAGCATCCCTGCTGGCACCAGTTCACATTGTCTGTGAGTGCTGTGCATTTCTTTTTTTCTCTTTTTTTTCTCTTTTTTTTTCTCTTTTTTTCTCTTTTTTTCTCTCATATATATATATATATATATATATATATATATATATATATACATAATACAGGGTGGGCCAATTATATGGATGCACTTAAATAAAATGGGAGTTGTTGGTGATATCAACTTCCTGTTTGTGGCACACTAGTATATATGGGAGGGGGAAAAACATTTCCAGATGGGTGGTGACCATGGAGGCCATTTTGAAGTTGGTAATTTTGGATCTAACTTTATTTTTTTCAATGGGAAAAGGGTCATGTGACACGTCAAACATATTGAGAATTTAATAAGAAAATAAATATTGTGCTTGGTTTTATCATAACTTTATTCTTTCATGAGTTATTTACAAGTTTGAATACATTTTATAAAAAGTCATAAAGTGCTGCCCATTGTGTTGGATTCTCAATGCAACCCTTTTCTCCCACTCTTGACACACTGATAGTAACACCGCAGAAGAAATGCTAGCACAGGCTTCAAGTATCCCTTGTTTCAGATGCTGCTCATCTCGTATCTTCACAGCATAGACAATTGCCTTCAACCACCTTATGTGGTTGTGAGAGTCACAATCACTATGAAAGCATATCACGGCTTCTGCAGTCCCTTGTGGTGCATATAGAGTAGGGAGGATGAAGGGTTAAAAACCACACTCCCGTATTCCACAAGACATTAAAGGGTGAATATAATATTGATTTATTAGTCAGCACATTTCAGGGCTCCCTGGCCCCTTCCTCAGAACAAATTAATATCATATTGCCATGTTTCAGGGAGTTTCAGGGATTCCTGAAACATGTTGCCTAATGAATCATTATTGTATTCACCGTTTGATGTCTCGTGGAATACGGCAGTGCGGTCTTTAACCTTTCATCCTCCCTACTTTAATTTTCTGAGATAATGACCTTTGGGATTCCATTGGCAGTAAGACATAATCATCAACATTTACAGAAATAAACACTTGAAATACATCACTTTGTTAGTAATGACTCTATAAAATATATGTGCTTCACTTTTTGTAACGAATTACTGAAAAAAAATAACTTTGTAATGATATTCTAATTCATTGAGATGCACCAGTATATGTGTATATGTGTATATATATTAGGAAGAATGATAGGACGGCCTATCATTCTCCCTAACAGTAGTCAATTAGACATAAGATATTCATTGTTATAAACCCCTGTACTTTGTGTTCCCATCCCGTCTTAGATTGTAAGCTCCTTTGAGCAGGGTCACCTTTATTCTTTGCCTTTTTATTGTATTTCTTACATTGATTCTATGTTTACTGTATGTAACTACTGTTCTGTATTACCTACCATTCTGTATTGTATATTTTACTTAAATGCACCATTGTACTGTAAAGCGCTGCGGAATATGTTGGCGCTATACAAATAAAGTTTTATTATTATTTATAATACATATATAATATATATGTATATGTATATATATAGACACACGCACAGGGCACATCACGAAATGGAGTGCTGAAATTCTATGAATGGATGCTTTATGTACACAGCGTGTAAAAAGATGGCCATTAAAACTAATTAAGTGAACATTGCCTACGTATTATCTAATTATTGAGATTTAGCTCCAGTACATTATTGTGATTCTGCAATGCATACACATTAAGCTGTTCCATACAATAGATTTCAGCAGGTATCAGGAGTCATTTGCAGGATGTGGCTGATATTTGTTTAGCAATGTAAATTGTACAGACTCATGTATGCATGTTACAGCAAAAGTAAATGATACAGAGCAAGCAAATGGCTTAAAAGTGATAGGCATTTACCACAGCAGATAATGTTGCTACATTTCGACCCCTAAGAATTATTATTGTGCGTTCAGGCAGAACTCATGGGAGACCGGGGGGTTTAAAGTACAGGAACCCTTGCAGTGAAATGAATCAGAAAGTGTCTTTAGAACCTATGCTACCTGAGCAACCAGGTCAAATAAAGGTTTTTTTTTCCCCTAATTTAATGAAGATCTGTTGCCATTGTCGTTGTATTTTACTCTACCAGATCACATTCATGGTCTCGGAAGAATCTGAGCAGTTATAAGTAACATTCAGAAATTCACTAGAAAGTCATTGATTTCACTTTATGGTCCTAATTAGCCATTTGTATAGTTCTATAATTAAATATGTTCCTTTCTCATCAAGTTTTTCACTTTAGTAATGATACCACTGTGCCACAAACAGGCTCCATGCTGTTTGGTTTGGGACTTATTCATAGCATTTAATTGGTCACCCAGTGGTTAGCCAATAACCCCTTCTATGGGAAGCAACACTCTGAATGCTGTTAATGGGCTAGAGGCACAGTGATTGCCTCCTGGTACTCAGCAGTACTGGGAATAAAGCAATTTCCTCCACTGTGCTGTGTGCCCAATAGCTAATCCTCGCCACTTCTGAAATGCACACTATTTGGTTATAAGTATTTGTGCTGCCTTACTTACCGCTGGGTTGTTAATAGGCAGTGATTCTTCAATGCTCCTTCAGTGAAGCTACAGTCTGCTTGCTGACTGCTAATTAAAACAAGTTTGCACTCCGAGACTGCAACAAAAGGTAGCAAGGTCAACTTGTTTCTCAAAGTCCTCTTTTATTTCGTAATGTGCGCTTTAAGGTCAGGATTACATATATCAGCAGATCTATAAACTAACCATAATGACCACTCACAGCGTAGTCTGCAAGAAACGCAGGGTCACAGTTAGCTCCGTTGTCTATATTCCTACAGGTAAAATAGTACAGAAGACAAGTTAAATAAATCTATGAAATGCATCCGATTCAACAATGAAAATACATTTTTATCTTACACTACTGTTTCGAGATGAGCGAATAAAGTGGAGTAGGGATAATAATATTTATTCATTTATATAGCGCTATTAATTCCATAGTACTTTACATACATCAGTAATGCTGTCCCCATTGAGCTCACAATCTAAACATCCTATCAGTATGTCTTTACAATGGGGGATGAAACCCACACAAACATGGGGAGACATACAAACTCCTTGCAGATGTTGTCCTTGGTGGGATTTGAACCCAGGCCCTCTTTGCTGCAAGACTGCAGTGCTAACCACTGAACCACCGTGCCACCCAACTGTACCCAATTTTGACAAAATGCAGATTTCTTTGAATTTGCTTCTGTTATGAATCAGCAAGATTGTGGTTGCTATTTTTCTGAACTATAAGGGCCTATTTGCACAGGAGAAAAGTGGTTCATATTTTCTACTGTGTGAAATCTGCACTTGCAGACAAATCCACACCAAACATACGGCTATCTGCACGGTGCGTTTTTATCTACTGTAGATATAATGCTTTTTGCTGTTGACTTTTCTATGACTCAGCATTTTTGTGGTCAAATCTGCAGCGTATCTGCATGAAGAATTGACATTCTGCAGATTTGTCTGCACTAAAATAAGCAGCATGTCTGCAGCAGAAAAATAACGCACCATGCGGACAGGACTTCTCAAATCCCATAGACTAAGACCGGCTTCGCGCCACAGTTTTTGGCATCAGGTTCTGTCTGGTTTAAACTGGACAGAACCTGATCCGGTTTTGCCTCCCATGTATCCCTATGGGGCCGGATTTGGTCATATTTGGCCATCAGGCTTTGTGTTTTCTATACCTGATCCGGTTTTGTCCGGTTTTTCACCGTGCACAAAATGAGAGACTGCAGTGGTTTGGGGCTCCAGTGAAAAAATCGGACAGTCCCGAATCCGGGGTGATCTGGGGACCTAAAATTGGGAGTCTATTGGCGCTAGATCCTTGAAAAAATTGGATCATTTCTCGGATCCAATTTTTTCCCACAGGGCATGCTCATAAATTCTGCTGCCCCAGTTTCGGCACCATGTACAGCAGTATTTCATGGACAGGCTGTAAATTCAGCACCAAGGACAGCGGCAGAGCAGATACAGGCAGACTTCAGCATCATGGATAGCAGCAGAAAGTGAATCCTGCAAAAAACAGGATCCACCGTGACAGACAAAAACCATAGCTCGAAGCTAGCCTTATGAAATCAAATGTCCTAAATCTTTGGTTTCACACTAGATCATACAAACCCAAAATCATCTGTGTCGCCTCACCTGAGGTACACTGATGACACATGAAACTGACCACTTTGTCATACAAAAATCATTTTTTTTATATTTAATATTATATAATTTATTCAGGTACCAATTACAAGCAATTTTAAAAATTACATAAAATACATTAATTTATTACTGTACAGGTGTACTCTGCCATACAGATATAGCACTAATTATAAGTGGACTTATATTGTGTACACACATAGTCTTATGCAGCACACTTTCAGTTGTGCTGACAGTGATTCTACACTATATGCTCCTATTCATTGACAGTGAGGTGCTCCATTATTTAGCCAGCGCTAACCAGGGTCTTTCTACACTAGTGCCACCCCCACAAGTGTATATCTCAGTAGCTGTTACTTGGCTTACCTCTGACTTATGTAACGGAGTCCTCACTTGTGCTGCAGAGTACCACCCACAGAGCCGCCTACGTACGTTTCAATGCTTTGATCTTCCTCAGGGCACCCTGAGTTGACATAGCCCTGAGCTCAGTGCCTTCTTCAGGTCTGCCAAAACCCTTTTCCTGTAAAAATGCCACCATCTTGCCATGTGTACATTGGTTTTAGCAGTGAACCTATGGAAAAATAGTATACAAAATGTGCAAAAATGCACAGTAATGAATAAATAAGTAAAAAGCTATTAAAAAACAGGGTACTTAGTATACATGTTTTTCCACAAAGGTAAAAAGCTATTGTGGCACCCCGCAACGAGTGCGTCACAGGAGGGTATTGCAGCCAAGACAGTAGCAGCAATATTCTCTGACTCAGCAGTCACACAGTTAACTCAGAGATCCATACCCTACATGCATCATCAGCATAGAGGGCCAATAAGGTCCTGGTGGGCGGAGTGTAGTGGTAGAGTGTGAAGAGAAGGTGGAAGAACAACGTAGGAGAAGGAGCAAGAATCTCGAGCTCTGCAACCTAGGAGAGGGGGCCTGCACAGTTCCGTGCAGCCCCCTGGCCATCACCCCAGTTGGGCGCCATTACTCCCGGTGCCTTAACAACCGAACTACGGGCATCTATATGCGGGTCCAAAAAACATCCCGTGCCCATCTACAGCCGGTTTGCTGGTACCGAAGCTAGGAGTTGTTTATCACTTCTATGCGAACCAGAGAAGTGGAGGGACCGCTTTACAGAAGCACCCCACCCCGCCTCTCTAGCCAGCGGTGTACCCACCAAAAGGACCCAAGGCTCCCCAAAACACCCAGAACGTATACCCTGGGTAGGGTATTGAAGCAGCCTCCTTGTACCCGATCTGACATTCCTGGGCGACAGCGGCAACACAAGTAGTTAGAATGGAGGAACACCGCGGAGCTCTGAGAATCACTGGTCATTGCTGAGTCCACCCAGTCCACTAACCGTAACTGTATGCCATGTACTGCCTGCTGGTTACAGTAAAGAACCCGTTACAGAGACTTCCAGTGTCCGTGCTTTCTTATGAACTGTCTGTCTCCGCGCACTAAGGTAACTGCAGCTGCTTCAGAACATCTTGTGCAGCTCCTGGCTCCAGGGATCATCGCTCAGCCTGTGGGGAGCGTTCCATCTTGCTGCATTCCATCCCCCGGAGGCCCCGCAGCGCCGGTATAGTTACCAAGACTCTCATAGGTGGCATCACGAAACAATTTAACCCCTAAACTGTTCCACTAACGACGTCTTTATTTGATCTGGACCACCGGGCCCCACTACCGGCAGGCGCGGTCCATCCGTGACAAGGAGGAGGAAGAAAACGCCTGTCCCCCGGAGTCCCGGCCACGGTGAGTCACTATCCCATAACAAGATGTATCCAGTTTGGGATGGTACCTACTCTATCTAATTTAAAACCTGTTCTTGTGTCGAATAACCTCAATGAAAGCAGGATGAAGAGTGTGAACTGGGTCCCAAAATGGTCACACAGCAATGAGAGGCAAAATATATGCTTAGCTCAGTAAAAGGAGGGGTGGGGCACTCCCTATCTTGTACTAACACAAGGGGCAGAACTAAATATACAAAAAACTAAGCAAATTCACACAGACCACCAAACAGACTAAACCTAAGGTAAAACAGTATAAAACATGTATTTTTTGAATCAAGGTCAAACTCTTCATCCTGCTTTCATTGAGGTCAGTCAACATATCAACAGGTATTAAATTAGGTAGGTAAATTCTCAAAGTGGATACACCTTCTCATGATGGGATGTTTTTATACCTTTTTGCAAAAACATATACAGTGCCTACAAGTAGTATTCAACCCCCTGCAGATTTAGGTGGTTTGATAAGATGCAAATAAGTTAGAGCCTTCAAACTGCAAACGAGAGTAGGATTTATTAGCAGAAGCATAAATCTTACAAACCAAAAAGTTATGTTGCTCAGTTGAATTTTAATAAATTTTAAACATAAAAGTGTGGGTCAATTATTATTCAACCCCTCAAACCACCAGCATTCTGTTTGGTCCCCCTAAAGTATTAAGAAGTAGTTCAGGCACAAAGAACAATGAGCTTCACATGTGTGGATTAATTATCTCTTTTGCCAGCCTTTCTGACTATTTAAGACCCTCCCCAAACTTGTGAACAGCACTCATACATGGTCAACATGGGAAAGACAAAGGAGCATTCCAAGGCCATCAGAGACAAGATCGTGGAGGGTCACAAGGCTGGCAAGGGGTACAAAACCCTTTCCAAGGAGTTGGGCCTACCTGTCTCCACTGTTGGGAGCATCGTCTGGAAGTGGAAGGCTTATGGAACTACTGTTAGCCTTCCACGGCCTGGACAGCCTTTGAAAGTTTCCTCCCATGCTGAGGCCAGGCTTGTCCAAAGAGTCAAGGCTAACCCAAGGACAACAAGGAAGGAGCTCCGGGAAGATCTCATGGCAGTGGGGACATTGGTTTCAGTCAATACCATAAGTAACGTACTCCACTGCAATGGTCTCCGTTCCAGACGAGCCAGTAAGGTACCTTTACTTTCAAAGCGTCATGTCAAGGCTCGTCTACAGTTTGCTCATGATCACTTGGAGGACTCTGAGACAGACTAGTTCAAGGTTCTATGGTCTGATGAGACCAAGATCGAGATCTTTGGTGCCAATCACACACGTGACGTTTGGAGACTGGATGGCACTGCATACGACCCCAA
>JARQOC010000003.1:546243120-546343016 GCA_033576535.1 Allobates femoralis
CACTTGCTGGCGGGGTAAGTGTGCGCGCTCACACTTGGCAGTGAAGCCGCACACTACACTCCCTAAAAAAATTGGTTTTAAGTGCGCACAGCCACCGAGATGTGGCTTGGTGTTGCTGAATGCGTCACTTGCTGGCGGGGTAAGTGTGCGCGCTCACACTTGGCAGTGAAGCCGCACACTACACTCCCTAAAAAAATTGGTTTTAAGTGCGCACAGCCACCGAGATGTGGCTTGGTGTTGCTGAATGCGTCACTTGCTGGCGGGGTAAGTGTGCGCGCTCACACTTGGCAGTGAAGCCGCACACTACACTCCCTAAAAAAATTGGTTTTAAGTGCGCACAGCCACCGAGATGTGGTTTGGTGTTGCTGAATGCGTCACTTGCTGGCGGGGTAAGTGTGCGCGCTCACGCTTGGCAGTGAAGCCGCACACTACACTCCCTAAAAAAAATTGGTTTTAAGTGCGCACAGCCACCGAGATGTGGCTTGGTGTTGCTGAATGCGTCACTTGCTGGCGGGGTAAGTGTGCGCGCTCACACTTGGCAGTGAAGCCGCACACTACACTCCCTAAAAAAATTGGTTTTAAGTGCGCACAGCCACCGAGATGTGGTTTGGTGTTGCTGAATGCGTCACTTGCTGGCGGGGTAAGTGTGCGCGCTCACACTTGGCAGTGAAGCCGCACACTACACTCCCTAAAAAAATTGGTTTTAAGTGCGCACAGCCACCGAGATGTGGTTTGGTGTTGCTGTATGCGTCACTTGCTGGCGGGGTAAGTGTGCGCGCTCACACTTGGCAGTGAAGCCGCACACTACACTCCCTAAAAAAATTGGTTTTAAGTGCGCACAGCCACCGAGATGTGGTTTGGTGTTGCTGTATGCGTCACTTGCTGGCGGGGTAAGTGTGCGCGCTCACACTTGGCAGTGAAGCCGCACACTACACTCCCTAAAAAAAATTGGTTTTAAGTGCGCACAGCCACCGAGATGTGGTTTGGTGTTGCTGTATGCGTCACTTGCTGGCGGGGTAAGTGTGCGCGCTCACACTTGGCAGTGAAGCCGCACACTACACTCCCTAAAAAAATTGGTTTTAAGTGCGCACAGCCACCGAGATGTGGTTTGGTGTTGCTGAATGCGTCACTTGCTGGCGGGGTAAGTGTGCGCGCTCACACTTGGCAGTGAAGCCGCACACTACACTCCCTAAGGTGGTGTACGTGCTAGCAGCAACGCACTGGTCTGCCACAGAAAAAATAACGCTCTATGGCTTATTAGGAACAAAAATCGATCTGGTGCAAAAACAAAAAGGAAACAGCACCTCAGCTAAGCCTCTGACTGCAGCTGTTAGCAAAGCTGAGTGAGTAAGCTAAGCTATGAGGTCCGTCCTGTGTGCACTCTAAGGCTTCTCCTTCCTTCCCTCCCTGCCTGCCTGCCTGCCTACACAGCACTACTCTGTCCTCCTCCTAGCTCTCAGAAGAGCTTTTTGGGTTAATATAAGGAATCTTCCCTACACTGACAATCCCTGATCTGCTCCAGCATATATCTCTCTCTCCCTATACTAGGTCAGATCGTCTCAGGAATGTGGCCAAAATGGCGGGGACAAGCCTTATATACTGCCTTGCCTGTCATAGATGACATAGGCATCACGATGGACAGCAGCCAATCATAGTCCTGACACAACCAACTTTGCTATGCCATTACTGACTATGATTGGCTATCTTCACAAGTTTTCTGACCTAACACGCACGCTGTGCTGACTCGGAACATAACAGATTCTGTATTCGAGAGTCCGACTCCCGAATACAGTATACAGGACTCGGAATCGTAGACTCGTAGGACTCGGAATCGTAGACTCGCTCAGACTCGCTGCTGACAGCGGGTATCTGTGAAGAGTCAAGCTTATTGCCATTGAATTCCATTGGACTCGTCACTGTGCGAGTCCAAGCTGGGAGATTCGCCGAGTAACGAGTCCTGCGAGTACCTTCAGAATCGCCGAGTCCCGAGTCCTAGCGAGTAGACTCGCCCATCCCTAGTTAATATAAATGTCAAAATGTAACTGAAGCACTTCAAAACTAAATAAATTTAGTTTTGATAAAGGGTCTTATCTCTTTTGAGGAGAAATTCAGGGGAGCTTGGAGTGCGACGTCACTGGCACCGCCTCCACGCAGTAGAAATTCGCTCTGAGGTGAAAAATGCAAAAATGGCGCCTCAAAATGGCGGCGGGACGTGTCGCAGTGCACCGCGATGCTGATTGGTCGCTCAGGGCAGGCGGCGACCAATCAGCATCGCGGCGCGTGGCAAGGCGTGAAATGTGTAAACCTGAAGTCCAAATATAGATTTTAAACATGGCGCCATTCCGCGCGGCGCTATGTTGATTGGTCGAGCCGCGAGCAAGCAATCAAAATAACGGGGCGTGTCACGGCATCATTTGTTTTTCATACTTGGCGCCGTGGCGTGAGGCATGAACCTGATTGGTCGCTGGCAGCCGCGTACAGCCACGAGCGACCAATCAGGAGAGCGCCTACCACCACGGCAAAATCCAGCAGAGACTTAAATTTTGAAATATGGCGCCATGTTTCGCGGCGGTCCTCTGATTGGTCGCCGCCCGGCGCGAGCGACCAATCAGAAGAGCGGGGCGTGTCACGGCGCCATTTCATTTTCATACTTGGCGCTATAAAGAGCGGCGCTATTCTGATTGGTCGGCGCCACACGAACGCCGACCAATCAGAATAGCGCCGCTCAGCACGTATTATGATTGGTCGGCGCTCGCGGCAGGCGCCGACCAATCAGAATAGCGCCGTTCGCTATGGCGCCAAATATGAAAATAAAATGGCGCCTTGACACGCCCCGCTGTCCTGATTGGTCACCGCCAGGCGCGAGCGACCAATCAGAAGAGCGGGGCGTGTCACGGCGCCATGTCATTTTCATATTTGGCGCCATAGCGAGCGGCGCTATTTTGATTGGTCGGCGCCACTCGGGCGCCGACCAATCAGAATAGCGCCGCACAGCATGTATTGTGATTGGACGACGCTCGTGGCAGGCGCCGACCAATCAGAATAGCGCCGCTCGCTATGGCGGCAAATATGAAAATAAAATAGGGCCGTGACACGCCTCGCTCTTCTGATTGGTCGCTCGCGGATGGCGGCGACCAATCAGGAGAGCGGGGCGTTTCATGCCGCCATTTCATTTTCATATTTAGCGCCATAGAGAGCGGCGCTATTCTGATTGGTCATCGCCATCCGCGAGCGACCAATCAGAAGAGCGGGGCGTGTCACGGCGCCATTTTATTTTCATATTTGGTGCCATAGCGAGCGGCGCTATTCTGATTGGTCGGCGCCTGCCGTGAGCGCCGACCAATCACAATACGTGCTGAGCGGCGCTATTCTGATTGGTCTGCGACCGAGTGGCGCCGACCAATCAGAATAGCGCCGCTCGGTATGGCGCCAAATATAAAAATGACATGGCGCCGTGACACGCCCCGCTCTTCTGATTGGTCGCTCGCGGCTGGCGGCGACCAATCAGGACAGCGGGGCGTGTGATGGCATCATTTTATTTTCATATTTGGCGCCATAGCGAGCGGCGGTATTCTGACTGGTCGGCGGCTGGCGCGAGCGCGGACCAATCATAATACGTGCTGAGTGGCGCTATTCTGATCGGCGTTCGTGTGGCGACAACCAATCAGAATAGCGCCGCTTGCTATGGCGCCAAATATGAAAATGAAATGGCGCCGTGACACGCCCCGCTCTTCTGATTGGTCGCTCGCGCCTGGCAGCGACCAATCCGAAGACAGCCGCGAAACACGGCGCCATATGTAAAATCCAGGGGGAAGGCTTCATATTTTAAATGTCGGGGCATGTCTCGCGGCACTCATCTGATTGGTCGGCGCCAGCGACGAGCGACCAATCAGATGGGCGGCTCGCGCACGCCGCCAAATTCAAGTTAACATGGGCCCCTACGGTGGCGGGCTCGCCTCGGAGCTCTGTACTGGGTCGCGCCGCGGCTGATCTCCGGGCAGCGAGTCGCCAGCCGGTCGTCTCCTGGCGGGCTCGCCGCGGACCTACGTGCCGGACCTACGTGCCGGACCTACGTGCGGACCTACGTGCAACGACTCGCCACCCGAGAGACGACCGGCTAAAGCCGGTCGTCTCCCGGCTGGCTCGCCGCGATCCTCCCGCATAGGGTGGCCATCTTGGTCCACCCTGTGTGGGTGGAGCTTGCCGAATATCCGACCACAACACTATGGAAGTGGCTTCGGGTTTGGCCGGAAGTGGCTTCGGGCTTTATATTATAGATGATGGCATCTGTGAAGAATTGAGAATTAGGTAGCAAGTAAGGTTTGGTTCGAAGGCAAAGTAATGGTCATTGTAAATATAAGCTTTTTTCTAATATACTTGCATTTACCCCTTCATGACCTGGGAATTTTTTGTTTTTCATTTTCGTTTTTTGCTCCCCTGCTTCCAAGAGCCATAACTTTTTTATTTTTCTGTCAATATAGACATATGACGGCTTGTTTTTTGCAGGACAAGTTGTACTTTCAGATGGAATAATTTATTTTACCATATAGTGTACAGAGAAATGGCAAAAAAATTCCAAGTGCAGTGAAATTGCAAAAGAAGTCCAATTGCACGTTTGTTTTTTGGGTTTTTTAGTCGCCATGCTCATTATAAAGTTAACCGGATGTGACAACGTGATGCCTCAGGTCGGTAGGAGTTCGTACATACCAACTATGTATACTTTTACTGATATTTAAGTGGTAAACAAAAAATTCAGAAGTTTGAAAAAAAGAAATCACACTTTTTGCACCATGTTCTGTGACCAGTAGCGTCCTCATTTTTTGGGATCTGGGGATGTGAGAGGGTTTATTTTTTGTGTCTTGAGCTGACGTTTCTAATAATACCATTTTTGGGTGAATGCACTATTTTGACCGCCCGTTATTGCATTATATAGCAATGTTGCAAAGACCAAAAAAACGTAATTTTAGCGTTTGGACCTTTTTTTCCTTTACGCAGTTTACGTCTCTCATTAATTGATATTATATATTGATAGATCGGGTGTTTCTGAAGGCAGCGATGCCAAATATGTGTATTTTTTTATTTTTTTAATACTTTTATTTTGAATGGGGAAAAGGGGGGTGATTTGAACTTTTTGTTTCCTCATATTTTTAAAACTTTATTTATTACTTTCTTGTTTTTACACAGCCCCATAAGGGGCCACAGCACTGCAGTGGCTGATCGCTTCGGACAGATGATGCAGCACATCAGTATCTTTCAGAATTGCCCACTGTGAGTGGTTGGCAGCACTTGCCAACCACTCACCAGAATTGCTCTGTGACAGCTTCTGGAGTCAAGCCAGGACCCCGGGCTGTCACGTGAGCACTGGAAATCCCGCGATATTATCACGGGATTTCCGGTGCAGGCGAGGAACAGCGCATTCCCCGCCGAGGCACCTTTGGATCCTGCTGTCAGTGAATGACAGCGAGATCCAAAGGGTTAACAGCACCGATCGGATACTGAATCCAATCGGTGCTGTAAGCCTGACATCTCAGCTGTTGAGATCAGCTGAGATGTCGGGGAAATGATGTGAGCTCCACACCAGAGCTCATATTAAACCCTGGTAACCGGCCCATGACTTTGTACAATGTCATGGGTCAGGAAGGGGTTGGCAATTCCATACCATTCCCTCACTACACAATCGAATTGCTATTGTGATATTGTTTTCCCTACTTCCTCTCTGATGATGCTTTATCTGAGAATTCCAGTGCATGCTGAGACACTAAAATGAACGCCCACCATTCTGACACCACTATTTAACTGGCTCAATACTGCTAGTCTGAGCCATCCTCAGGGATATATCTAAAGGGTTGAGAATGCGCAAATAGGGTCTTATCTTTTATAGACAGATGTGTGATGCTAATATTAGTATTGCTCACCTGGTGTGGTTGTGTAGCACACAACCAGCGTAATCGCTCAGAAAAAACAGCTGCTGCAGGGACCGTACTTCCACAGGATGCGGTGCTCAAATCACAAGGTTTTTTCGGACAAAGTACCTTTATGTCCGCGCTGCTGTCAGAAAGGTATACCAACGACACTGGACGTCTAGGTATTGGTGATATAGATTTATTTCCTTATTTCCAACGCGTTTCGGAGCCACGTGCCGAGCTCCTTCCTCAGGGAATTTTATTCTTGGCATGTAACTGCTTCTATGATAACTCAAAGCCATGTTTCAAGACTCTTGAAAGAGTCAGATTATGACTTGCAGGGCAAGCATTTTTTTACAGCTAAGTGCATTACTTCTTTTGATCAGAGTATTTCTGCAACCATAACAATATTGCTGAGCTATGTAATAAAAAAGAAATCAGAGGCGCAATGAGTGAACCCGTATGAGTATTTTTAGCCTGACTAGTGTGGTAGCACTCACCTTACAGGGTTGTGCAGTCCTTGCACAACCCAGGTGTTCAAGTTGGTGGTGGGTAGCTTCACCCCTTACAGGCTATGATGGCTGCCGGCTTCCTTATTCCCAGCGTAGCACCACTCTTCCTCGGCTCCAGCCGGGATCACGTGTACCGGCCCAGGCGGAAATACGTCACCACAGGTCCTGTTCAGATTGTATCCTCAAAGCTGCTCCTGCCGCTGAACCTCATAAGAGGACTTTAAATGGAAAGCAGCACAAGAAAGCAGTCTGTAGGAGCGCTAAAGGAGGACCAGGAATCTTAATAGGATATATAACTTAACTTTATTCGTCCTCCGTATCCCACAACGCGTTTCCTCAGGTGGATCTACGAATAAAGTTAAGTTATATATCCTATTAAGATTCCTGGTCCTCCTTTAGCGTTCCTACAGACCGCTTTCTTGTGCTGCTTTCCAATATTGCTGAGCTAAGCATATTGTAAAGTTAACATTTCTATCAAATGTTTACTGTGTTAAAAATATTTTAGCTTTTTAAAAAATAACATAAACCTATAGTCTTGGATGGGCTAATCAATGATACAAGAATATGAAAGTTACAATGACAAGAAGACTACCAAATGCAAAATGTCCTAGAATATTTCTATTATTAGATGTCACATTTTATAGATTTTAGAGTAATTTGGGAAGGATTAAATTGGAGTGTATTAACCTCCAGCTGGCTGTGCTGTTACTGGAGTTGTTATGGATCAGAATGGCCTGGTCTCCTGACCAGGTATTAATAGACTACTTCTCAGCCACATTAAAGTGATTAATGAGATGAAAGGATAAAATACTTCACCTGCTGCAGTAGCTGTAGCCCTGAACACTGAATTAATGAGTGCTTTAAAAAAGGAATCTCAGGGTTTCTCAGTGCTATACCACCACAATGATTATTTATCTTGACTCATAATGATGGTGTTTGGAAATGAGTTAGTGCCTCTAGAATTAGCACACTCGAGAAGACTCAGTTTGAAGGAAATTATTCATTACATTAAAAATGACTTTGTATCATAAAACATGTTCCGCTACTAGATGACATTATTTAAATAAGTTGCATCTGTAATTTCATTGTGCATTGTTTTCCAGTATCAAAAAGTCTCTAAAGAGCCTCAGAATGAATAATAACTTTATCGTTGTTACCGAAAACACTAGATCTTAAATGCTACACACTCAGATGAACAATATCTATTACGGCAGCTCTAATTGATTTCAATGTGTGCAATATTTAACACTGTATTACTGACTGCCATGTACTTATGCTTATCATATCTCCATTTTAAGTGGAAAAAAAACATTTATATAAGCCTGTACATATAAACATCATGTCCCGCTGCTGTATTTTTCCATTTAAGTTGAATGTATTTTTAATGTATTTGGTGCTCATAAATAATAGTGCTACATCCAATACAATTGTATGTCTTGTTAATCATTACCTCTATTAAGTACATTGAGACAAGTCTTGTTGGACTTTCTATCTGTCCAGCTGCGGCAGGATAATCAATCGTAGCTGGATACCAGCCTAGAAAATCCCAGGTGTTCTTCAGCATATCTCCCAGGCCCAATGCTGGAAATTTCAACAGTTTATCTAAAGATTGTTCATATTTATTTTTGGAATTTTAATGATGTTATTATTAATTTTTAAAATGTGCCCATTTATTCCTAAACATCACACTTTTCAACATCTTTTATAAGCACAAATATTGTGGAAATTAATGCCTACATTTATGTTCACAGTTTTATAATCCTGAAATGACCCGAATGCAGGGTTCACACCACGGCATGATCCGATCCGGGGCTGTCCGATGTGAATCGAACAGCCCCAGACTGGATTTGCAAACAGAATCGAAGGGCACATATGCACTCCGGTCCAGTTTGCAGCCGGAGTCTTGTTATCGCAGCCGCTGCTGCTGATAATTCAAGATTGGGTCTAGCGGGCAGCTGGGCGCGGTCCTGAACTGTCAGCAGGGGATAGCTGGTGGTACTGAAGTTCAGCACCAGCTGGCGCTGACTTCAGTACCCGGTGTCCGGCTCCCAGGTGCAGCTCCGGTGGATCCGGGAGGATCCAAGAGGATCCGAGTGTCTCAGATTTTTTCCCCCGGACACAAAAATGTTGCATGCAACGTTTTTGTGTCCGGGAGGAAAATTCAAATACACCCGGATCCTCCCAGACAGATGGAAACTGGACAGCCCCGGATCGTATCATGTCGTGGTGTGAACCCTAAAGCTTTTTGCTGACTGGGCATTTTTTGCTGCATTTTTTGCAACGTTTTTGCCGCATTTTTGTATCACCTTTTGTCACAAACCTGAATGCCTGTCCTTTCCCAGCAAAGTCTATGAGAATTCTGAAGTGTTGTGTCCATGATAATTTTTTTCCTTGAGGTTTTGGTGAAGATTGTGGTCAAGACATAAAAAAAGATCATGTCAATTATTGTGGCATTTTGGCAGTGTTTTTGAGCTCTTCCAGCTTATGACTATAGTAAAAAAATGCATGACCACACTCTGCGCCAAAATTGTACCTAAAAAGCTTGTGTTTTGGGGTGTGTTTCCATCCACAAGATGCAGTTTAGCAGTGTTTTCCCTGCAGAAAATTCCTGCACCGAAAAAGCCACATCGGCACAAACATTAAGATTTCAGGAAATACCTGGTCCCAAAAGAACCATCACGCCTCGACTTATTTCTATAATAATAATAATAATAAAGCTTTATTTATATAGCGCCAACATATTCCGCAGCGCTTTACAATGCAGGGTTAGAGTACACAAAATATAATACAGTAAGTAATTACAGTAGAGAACAAAAACAGTACAATAATTGGATACAAAACAATAGGCATAGAATCAATGTAAAAAGAAAATACAATAAATAAAGCAAGAAATGAAGGTGACCCTGCTCAAAAGAGCTTACAATCTACGACGGGATAGGGGTTGCACAAGGTACAGGGGCTTATTGCACTGATGGTCCAGGCATCTTGAGGAAATGGGGCATAGAGATAAGCTTACATGGATGGTCATTGTACAATCTGTGTAGACCTTTTTTGGTTTGGTTGAGTTTATAGAAGAGTAATATCCAGAGGGATAGCCCATTCACTGTCTACAGTACAATGGACTTCTATTAGGGAGTATGATAGGCCGCCTTAAAAAGATACGTTTTTAGGGATCGTCTGAAGCCATGCAAGTTGTGGATAGTCCTGATTTCTTGGGGTAAAGCATTCCAGAGTTTTGGTGCAGCTCTAGAGAAGTCTTGGAGCCGGGAGTGGGAGGATCGGATTAGTACAGATGTCAGTCGAAGGTCATTTGAGGAACGTAGAGAACGAGTGGGGTGATAGACAGAGATGAGAGAGGAGAGGTAGGGGGGTGCTGCATTGTGAAGAGCTTTGTGGGTGAGAACAAGCAATTTGAATTTGATCCTGTAGTATACTGGCAGCCAGTGCAATGACTGGCACAGAGCAGAGGCATCTGAGTAACGATTGGCCAGATGGGTGATCCTGGCTGCTGCATTAAGGATGGACTGGATAGGAGAAAGTCTGGTGAGGGGAAGGCCGCTTAATAGAGAATTGCAATAGTCAAGGCGGGAATGGATGAGGGCCACAGTGAGGGTTTTTGTTGTTTCCAGGGTGAGAAAGGGGCAGACTCTAGAGATATTCTTCAGGTGTATGCGACAGGAGCGGACGAGACATTGTGTGTGGGAGGAGAAGGAGAGATCGGTGTCAAACATAACACCCAGACAGCGAGCCTGTTGCCTAGGCGTTATCGTGGTGCCACAAACTGAGAGAGAGATGTCCGATTTAGGGAGGTTAGTGGATGGGGGGAGCAGAAGAAGTTCAGTTTTGGAAAGGTTTAGTTTCAAATAGAGAGTGGACATGATATTGGAAACTGCAGCTAGACAGTCATTGGTGTTCTTTAATACCGCAGGGGTAAGGTCAGGGGCTGAAGTGTATAGTTGTGTGTCATCAGCATAAAGATGGTACTGGAAGCCAAATCTGCTGATGGTCTGTCCGATCGGGGCTGTGTAGAGAGAGAAGAGGAGAGGGCCAAGGACTGAACCCTGAGGGACCCCAATAGTGAGGGGAAGAGGGGAAGAAGTGGAGCCAGCAAAAGATACACTGAAAGAGCGGTCAGAAAGATAGGAGGAGAGCCAGGAGAGAGCAGTGTCCTTTATGCCAATGGAGTGCAGCATAGAGAGTAGGAGCTGATGGTCGACAGTGTCAAAAGCTGCAGAGAGATCAAGGAGAATAAGCAGAGAGTGGTCACCATTACGTTTTGCTGTCAGAAGGTCATTGGTCACTTTGATGAGGGCGGTTTCTGTAGAGTGAAGGGGGGCGGAAACCAGACTGTAATGGGTCTAGCAGAGAGTGAGCGGAGAGGTAACGGGTGAGGCGGGAATAGACCAGGCGCTCCAGGAGTTTAGAGATGAAGGGGAGATTGGAGACTGGTCTGTAGTTATTTGTGCATGATGGGTCGAGAGTGGTTTTCTTTAATAATGGAGCAATGATCGAGTGTTTGAAGGAGGAGGGGAAAATGCCAGAAGAGAGGGAGAGATTGAAGATTGTGGCTAAGTGAGTGGTGACGACTGGAGAGAGGGACTGGAGCAGGTGTGAGGGAATGGGGTCAGTAGTGCATGTGGTGGGACGAGAGGAAGAAAGGAGCCTGGAGACTTCTTCTTCTGTGACTGGGTCAAATGTGGAGAGTGAGCTGGAGGAGATGTGGGGAAGAATGGGGGTGGCAGTGCTTGGAGGCTGAGAGCTGATTTCCTGGCGGATGTTGTCTATTTTCTCCATGAAGTAGGAAGCTAGGTCATCAGCACAGAGGTCAGTGATGGGGGCCTGCACTTTCGGACTGAGGAGAGAGTGAAAGGTGTCAAAGAGTTTTTTTGGATTGTTGGATAGTGAGGAGACCAGGGTGGTGAAGTAGGTCTGTTTGGCAAGGTGAAGGGCGGAGTTGTAGGTTTTGAGCATGAATTTATAGTGGATAAAGTCTCCTGGTGAGCGAGTTTTCCTCCATAAACGTTCAGCACTCCTAGAGCATCGTTGGAGGAATCGAGTTTGTGGTGTGAGTCAGGGCTGTTTTGTTCTCTGTTTGGAGGTTCTGAGGGTGAGGGGCGCAACTTGGTCCAGGGAGCTTCTGAGAGAGTCATTGTAGTGATTTACTGCCTGATCTGGACAGGAGATTGAAGAGATTGGGGACAGAGATGAGATGAGGGAGTCTGTGAGAGCTTGAGGGTTAATGGCCTGTAGATTTCTGGATGTGTGATAGGTAGGATTGGGCTGTGTTGGCGAGGGTTAGTGAGTGAGAAGGAGAGAATGTTGTGGTCAGAGAGTAGAGTTGAGTTATCCAAGAGGGAGGATGAGCAGAGCCGGGTAAAGACCAGGTCAAGGGTGTTACCGTTTTCGTGCGTCTCAGAGGTTGAGAGCTGTGATAGGCCAAGAGAGGTAGTTAGAGATAGGAGCTGGGATGCAGATGGGGAGATGGGGCTGTTTATAGGAATGTTAAAGTCTCCCAGAATAAGGGTTGGTAAATCTGAAGACATGAAATGCGGGAGCCAAGCGGAGAAATGGTCGAGGAACTGGGTGGGTGACCCTGGGGGGCGGTATACCACTGCTACTTTGAGGGGGAGGGGATGGAATAGCCTAATGGTATGGACCTCAAAAGAAGGGAATGAGAGTGATGGGGCTGGAGGAATGACCTGGAAAGTACATTGTGGGGACAGGAGGAGGCCAACTCCACCGCCACGTCTGTTCCCAGGTCTAGGGGAGTGAGAGAAGTGTAAACCTCCGTAAGAAATAGCAGCAGGGGAAGCAGTGTCTGAATCCTGGATCCAGGTTTCTGTGAGGGCCAGCAGGTTTAGAGAGTTTGAAAGGAAGTAATTGTGGATGAAGGGAAGTTTGTTGCATACAGATCGTGGATTCCAGAGAGCGCAGTTAAAAGAGGGAGATGAAGGAGTGCAAGTGATGGTAATGAGGTTAGTGGGGTTTCTATGTGTGGTGGGAGAGGGGTTGAAGTCAGAGGGTGGACCAGGGTTGGGAGAGATATCACCTGAGAGGAGCAGCAGCAAAAATACAGTTGATCAGGGCACCAACCCCCATGGTCAGGTAGGGTACAGTTCCCAGGGATCATTAGCCTCTTAGTTTTAGTCACTTTGGTGTGTGGATCTTTTCTTGATTATTTCGATTATACTTATCTGTTGGCCAACTGGTGTATTTCCTAATGAAGAAGTGGGGACACGCTTTGAAATATATTAAATAAACCATCATATTCTTTATTATCTTCTTTTGATTGGATCATTTGGCAGTAGTGCAGATTATATACCACTAGTAAAAAGGCCCGATGCAATTGCATCGGGAGCGCGGTGAAATGAATTGTGTGTATACAGGCGGGTGAGTGGCTAGCAGAGTATACATGGGGCTCTGTGGGTAGCAGACTATACAGGCGGGTCTGTGGGTAGCAGAGTATACAGACTGCTCTGAGGGTAGCAGATTATACAGGCGGCTCTCTGGGTAGAAAAGTATACAGGCGGCTCTGTGGGTAGCAGAGTATACAGACTGCTTTGAGGGTAGCAGATTATACAGGCGGCTCTCTGGGTAGAAAAGTATACAGGCGGCTCTGTGGGTAGCAGAGTATACAGGTGGGTTTGTGGTTAGCAGATTATACAGGCGGCTCTGTGGGTAGCAGAGTATAGAGAAGGCTCTGTGGGTAGCAGAGTATAGAGGCGGCTGTGTGGGTAGCAGAATATAGAAACGGCTCTGTGGGTAGCAGAGAATACAGGCGGGTCTGTGGGTAGGAGAGTATACAGGCGGCTCTGTGGGTAGCAGAGTATACAGGCGGCTCTGTGGGTAGCAGAGTATAGAGGCAGCTCTGTGGGTAGCAGAGTATAGAGGCAGCTCTGTGGGTAGGAGAGTATACAGGCGGCTCTGTGGGTGTCAGAGTATAGAGGGGGCTCTGTGGATAGCAGAGTATGATGTGGCGGGAGGCTGGAGGAGTGAGGGGAGCAGAGGCTGGAGGGGTGAGGAGAGCAGAGGCTGGAGTGGTGAGGAGAGGTCTGGCTGGAGGGGTGAGGAGAGATGCGGCTGGAGGGGTGACATCACCGCTCGGCGGCAGGACGTGGCTGCGTGCTGGGGCTGATCGCAGCCCCAGTCACACGGCATTGTCGTCTGCGGCGGGTTGGGTGATGCAGAGAGGGATCAGTTCTTGCCCTCAGGTCACACATGTGACCTGAGCAGAAGGAGCGGATTGGGCGGTGTGTGGTAAAGACAGGACGGTCATCCGATTGGTCTAGGACGCCAAGTCCTGTGCAATGGGATGGGCGTCCTGTGTGTACAACACAGCGCCCAATCCGCTTGCAGGGGCAGGCAATGGGAGTGAGCGGGGCGTGTCAGGCTTTGCAGGCTGACACGGTCCGCTCACTCCCATTGGCTGTTGCCGGCCACAGGACGACGTCCCTGGCTCCCGGCACCCGGCCACAGCCCGTAGACCGCTACTCCACCAGCATGGCGACATTGAGAGCCCAGCGGTGAGAGAGTGGCGAGGGGCGGAAGGCTCCGCGGCATCCAGGCAGCATGGACCTCGCGGAGGGCGCGAGGGCGGTGGCGATGGAGCGGGGCCGACGGTTGGCAGGATGGCAGTGGTATCAGGTAGTGCGGCTGAGGATGGAGGAGGCTGTGAGGCTGGAGGAGGCTGTGAGGATGGGGAGGCTGGAGGAGGATGTGAGGCTGGAGGAGGCTGTGAGGCTGGGGAGGCTGTGAGGCTGGAGGAGGATGTGAGGCTGGAGGAGACTGTGAGGCTGGAGGAGGCTGTGAGGATGGGGAGGCTGTGGGCTGGAGGAGGATGTGAGGCTGGAGGAGGCTGTGAGGCTGAAGGAGGCTGTGAGGATGGGGAGGCTGTGAGGCTGGAGGAGGCTGTGAGGCTGGAGGAGGCTGTGAGGCTGGAGGAGGCTGTGAGGATGGGGAGGCTGTGAGGCTGAAGGAGGCTGTGAGGATGGGGAGGCTGTGAGGCTGGAGGAGGCTGTGAGGCTGGGGAGGCTGTGAGGCTGGAGAAGACTGTGAGGCTGGAGGAGGCAGTGAGGATGGGGAGGCTGTGAGGCTGGAGGAGGCTGTGAGGCTGGAGGAGGGTGTGAGGCTGGAGGAGGGTGTGAGGATGGGGAGGCTGTGAGGCTGGAGGAGGCTGTGAGGCTGGAGGAGGCTGTGAGGATGGGGAGGCTGTGAGGCTGGAGGAGGGTGTGAGGCTGGAGGAGGCTGTGAGGATGGGGAGGCTGTGAGGCTGGAGGAGGGTGTGAGGCTGTAGGAGGCTGTGAGGATGGGGAGGCTGTGAGGCTGGAGGAGGCTGTAGGAGGCAGAGAGGATGGGGAGGCTGTGAGGCTGGAGGAGACTGTGAGGCTGGAGGAGACTGAGGCTGGAGGAGGCAGTGAGGATGGGGAGGCTGTGAGGCTGGAGGAGACATTTACTGTACTGAGCATGCTCAGTACAGTAAAAGGTCTCCAAACAGGAAGGCAGGGGTTAAAAAAAAAAAAAGTTAAGGCTCACCTCTCCCCAAGCCCCGCCGTCTCCTGCCGTCTTCCTCCAAGCTTCCGGTGGCTGCCGCAGGCTTCCAGTGTCTGGAGAGCTGTTCTAGTGCAGTTCAGGACCTGCGGTGATGTCACAGTCACGTGACACCAGGTTACCATGGAGTAACCTGGTGTCACGTGACTGTGACATCACCACAGGTCCTTGACTGCAGTAGAAGAGGTCTGCAGACACTCGGAGCCTGCGGCAGCCACCGGAAGCTTGGAGGAAGACGGCAGGAGACGGCGGGGGCTCGGGGAGAGGTGAGCCTTAACTTTTTTTTTTTTTTTTTACAGTAGTGCGGGTCTGCGGCTCGTGATGACGCTGCGCGTCATCACTCGCAGTCCCGCAAAGCATGTTGGAATTCGGCTACAGTGCCCGAATTCCCAACTGCGGATTATATAAGTAGATGCTTTCTCTGATATCCTGCATCTCTTACTTGCACTGGTGCATATGGTCTCTGCGGCAGCGGCTTTAAGGCTTTAATTTGGTTGTGTGTCACAATATCACAAGTTGAGCATTATTTTGCTTCCCTGGTAACCCCTTTTTTGCCTGGTAAGACCCTATTGTGCATTTCTTTCCGCATTTTATTTATTGTTAGGCCTGAGTCACACTGACGTGTGACTTACATGAGTGCATTGTGAGAAAATCTCGCATTGCACTTGGCCTAATATTAGGCAGCTCAGACCTGCAAGTTATTCTTCAGCCCTATTTGAGCTGAGGAAGAAATTAGAGCATGCTGCTGTTGACTTTGAGTTTTGAATCACTAACACCCATACATGTCTATAGGTTTGAGTGAAACATCGCACTGCACTTGGATAACATTCAAATGCAGTGCAATATATGCCAAGGCTGGCAATGGAGGAGATGGAAAGATTAGCCTCTCTCTCTTCTTCCCCGCTGTAATCCGATCGCAGGATCAAATCACAGTGCCATGAGACTCGGCTCATGCTTGCAGCAGAACCTGAGCCAATAGTCATTAGCATATCGCATCCCATACTCTCGCAGCTAATTTAATTTAATTTAATTTAATTTAATTTAATTTAGTGCGACTCTGGTCTTAAGTAAATTTTGTTTTCCTACACTATATCTAATTAATAGTGATGATCGAGCAGTAAAATGCTTCGGTGCTCGATGCTCAGGTCGAGCATATCGAGATGCTTGGGTGCTTAACCCCTGCACCGAGCCCAATGTTACCCTATGGGAAACCGAGCATTTTTCCAGTGGCACCCCCCAGCAGCCTGGATAAACCCTAAAAATGTCACAAAAGTATAAGAACAGTGCTCAAATGACATGGGAACAGCTCTGCGGTGAACACTGTCTGCGTATTACGCCACTTTTAAGGACTCACAATATAACGTCCCAAAACAAAAACAAAATGGATTTTCCTGGTGAACATGGTAAGTGGTGATACTCACTTGTGAGACAGTGTTGGTGTATGTTTGCTATTATTACATTAAAGATTTAAAAAAATTCAAAAAAAATTGAGAGGCACTCCGATGCCCCATGGAAGAGATGTGGAGGAGGGCCTCTTTAAATATTGTACGTTCCCATTATTAGGAAGTGGGTCTTCCATAGTGTTGCCCTATGCAGGCTGCCAAAAATTGGGAGGCACTCTGATGCCCCTTTTAAGAGATGTGGAGGAGGGCCTCATTAAATATTGTATGTTTCCATTATTAGGAAGTGGGTCTTCCATAGTGTTGCCCTATGCAGGCTGGCAAAAATTGGGAGGCACTCCGATGTCCCTTTTAAGAGACGTGGAGGAGGGCCTCATATAAAAACATTCCCATTACAAAGGAGTGGGTCTCCTATACTTGTAATGCCCACGCACTAAGTGTGGACTGAAACATTTACCCCTGGGTGGTATACATGAATTGGTGGTATAATTTCTTTTTTTTGTTTACGGGCATCATAAACACCCTTTAGAAATATTATGTGGGTGCTGCATGATGAACCACGGTCACCCTGGTGATATGGTGGTGGAGGATGAGGAGATGGAGGAGGACTACAGCAAATAGCCAAAATCAGGAAGCACATACCCATGTGTGGGGGTGAAGAGGAGCATGGAAATACACATCCCCAAAAAAGACAGTGGCTATGACTTTATATTGCGCTGCTATCATTTGCTGGTGTTGAAAAGTCTTGCCCAATCCAGGTCTTGTTCATCTTGATAAGAGTCTGCCTGTCAGCATTTTCAGTTGACAGGCGGGTGCACTTATCAGTAATAATCAGTAATAATTCCCCCTGCAGCACTAAAAAGCTGCTCTGACAAAACGCTAGCGGCCGGGCAGGCCAGGACTTCCAAGGCGTAGAGAGCCAGTTCATGCCACATGTCCAGCTTGGAGACCCAATAATTATAGGGTACAGAGGACTTTGATACTGTCAGCAAGTTACACCTTCAGCCTCTTTCCAAACTTTGCAGTCCTTTTGAGATTACCCCGCACCTCAGGGCCTGTGCCATGGGAGGGAGAGAGCAATTTAACGGTCTGTGGAGCGCTAGGATCAGGAAGAGTCAGGGAGATGGAAATATTTGTAAAAAGGTTTTATTAACCTCTTACAAGCCACAACACGTCTCCGCAGCACAGCGCTGCCTTCATCAGGTGATGCAACAATGTGCCATGGGAGGGGCTGAGAAAACTCCCAGATCTTTGAGAGTGTTCCACTTCCTATGCTGGATTGGTGTTATGTTTCTCTTGCCTGTATTGGATGTCCACCAAACTGTGACCTCTGCCACCAGCATTTTCAGAAGGGAATTTTTTTTACTAATTCCGCAACAAGGGCCTTCTGGTACTGCACCATTTTTTTAGACCACTCCTCCTCAGGAAGAAGAGATAGAAAGTTCTCCTTGTAGTGTGGGTCTAAAAGTGTCACCAACCAATATTGAGTGTCTCCAAAGATTTTGATAACGCGAGAGTCACAGGACGGGCATCGTTACATAAAGTCAGACAATGGTTGACTGACCATGCTCTCATCCTCCTCCTCCTCCTCCTCCCTGTCCTCTGGCCATCCACACTTAACAGATGGTATGACAGTTGTGCAGGTAGTACCATCTATAGAGCATGAAACTAGCTCCTGTTCTTATTCCTTCTTCTCCTCCTCATTGTCCCCCAATCAACCTTGCGATGAGATGAGGTTGGGCTGTGTGTAATCACCCTGTATGGTTCCTTGCTTCATCCCATCATGCTCCGCCTGCAATGCATCCTTTTTGATTTTGAGCAGAGAGCGTTTCAGAAGACAGAGAAGCGGGATGCATGGGGACATCACACACCAGTCTGTTAGCTAAAAGCTGCAAATGCTGCTGAAACCTGGCAAGGGCGGCCGAAGCAGTAGGTGACTTTCTAAAATGAGAACAAAGGTGGCGTTCTTTGACAAGCATATCAGACAACTCCAGGTAAGAAACCGCTGAACCATGAGGTTGAGCACAAGGGCCACACATGGTACATGTGTGGGCTCGCCTCACCTCACAGCCGCCACCAGGTTCCGGCCATTGTCACACACGACCATGCCTGGCTGTAAGTTCAGCGGTGTGAGCCACAGATCTTCCTGCTCTTTCAGAGCTGTCTACAACTCTTCAGCATTGTGGGGTTTGTCACCTTCGCATATTAGCTTCAGCACAGCCTGTTGTTGCTTGGCCGAGGTACTGCTGCAGTGCTTCCAGCTTGTGACTGTTGTGGAGGGTGTAGAGGAGGAGGAGGCTGAGGAGGATGACGTGCAGGAGCTGTAGACTGTGGGGGCAACTCTGACTGAGTTAGGGCCCACAATCCTTGGCATCGAGAGGACGTGTTCCATCCCAAGGTCTGACTGGGTCCCGACTTCCACTATATTAACCCAGTGTGCCGTCAGCGAGATGTACTGTCCTTGCCCACAAGCACTTGTCCACATGTGTGTGATTAGGTGGACTTTCACAGAAACTGCGTTGTTAAGGGCACGGTTAATGTTTTGGGATACATGCTTGTGTAATGCAGGGATGGCACACCAGGAGAAATAGTGTCGGCTGAGGACAGTGTAATGAGGGACTGCCACTGCCGTCAGGTTGTGGAATGATTCCATCTCCTCTAGCCTAAAAGGCAACATTTCAAGCGCATGCAGTTGTGAAATGTGAAAATTGAGTAGTGTGGCCTATGGGTGGTTGGCTTCAAATTTGCACTTGCTTTCCAAGGACTGAGGTATGGAAAACTGAATGCTGCACTGGGACAAGGATGTGGATGTGTTTCCTGATGGTGTATGTCTAATTGTGCAACAACAGGTGCAGGACAGGAGGCATCTTGGCATACACTATGGACAGGGGATTGGCTTGCACGCACAACAGTGGAAGAAGCGGTGGTGTCACCAGCAGACTCTGCTCCTGGGCCTTGGGGTTCAGTCCACAAAGTCAGGTGCTTTGCTGCCATGTGCCTGATCATGCTGGTGGTGGTCAGGCTGGTAGTATTGCTACCCCTGCTGATGCTGGCATGGCAGGTGGTGCAAATGGCCTTTTTGGAATTAGCAGACACCTTAAAAAACAGCCAGACTCAGGAAGACCTAAGAGTTTTACTGGAAACTTATGTTGGCGGTACGGGGAACAGTTCCAAGCCTTCTCTCTGCGGCCACCACACTGTTTCTTCCTGCCTGTTGTGGTGCTACACCTCCCTTCCCCTGTTTTCAAATGTCTTTATTGAAATTTTTCAAATAATAGCAGGAGGGGAAAAAAAGGGGGGGGGGTAGAGGATACATAAATAAAGGGAGAGGAGGAGGGGAACAGACATATTAAACAAAAACATTGGGTTTCACATTGGAATGTAACGGTTTGTAGCTCCCACAACAGACGGGAACGTACATAGAAAATAAAAGATTTTTATAAGTTAACATGCTGCATTGATGAGTAAATAAAGCAAGACAGTAAATTTAAAGCTTGGTAGAATGAAGAATTCGAAATGAAATTCAGGTACTACTGAGCATCAATCGTTCACAATTTGTACCATCATCATAAGTTAATACAATATCTAGAGCTAGGATAGCCTAAGAACATATTTAAGCATGTCTCTAGGCCTAGTTTAATAACATGGGAGAATATTTTGTGGTCCAGAGATCCCAACGTTGTAAATATTTTTAAAAAGAATTGCCTCTAATGGCGGCATTATATTCAAATATGTTGTGTTGCGTTACTCTTTCTATCAAGTGTGATAAAGGTGGTAGATCTTCACTTTTCCACCTGGAAGCTATGACAAGTTTTGCCGTCAAGAGTATATGTGAGATTATATAGCATAACTCTTTGGGAAGGTCTTCTATGCCTATGGATAGAAGAGCAAGCTGAGGAGTAATATTAATTTTTCAACCCAGTAATTTCTGTAATGAGTTGTTTAATTCCCAGCCAGAAATTTACTAATTTTGGGCAGCTCCAAAATATATGGGATAAGGTCCCTGGGTTGTTACAGACTCTCCAACAATTTGGTGAGTTTACCAGATTAATACAATGGAGTTTTACCGGGGTCCAATACTATTGAGATAACATTTTAAAATAGGATTCATGGATCGTGACGCAAGCGGTATTGGAATACGTAATAGCTAGTGTTTTTGTCATTTGTTGCAAATCTATTTTGATCTTTAATTCTTGTTCCCATGCCGCTATGAAAGAGTGATCAGGAAGTTCTGTCTCCTTATTAAGAATTTTATACATTATGTTAGATTTCCATAGTTGGGTCTTGTTAGGAGAATTTATGAGGTCTTGCACCATTTGTGGAAGGGAAAGAGTGGGAGAGGAATTTTCAAAGTAATTAGCTATAGATCTCCATCTTGTTCTCTCATCCCTGGGAAGAGAGAACTTAGTTTGAAGATAATAGAAGGATGCCAAAGACTCATTTTGCATTATGTCATTTATATATAGGACACCTCTATCCAACCACTCCGATAGATTGAGTTTTGGTATTAAAATTTCTAGTACTATAAGAGGAATATTCTTCATTGGCATCAGATTAGTTCGGTCAGGGATTTATTTACAAGATTTCTCCATGTCAAAATAGCAGCCTTCAGGGCGGGATAGTTTGGGGGAGGTCTAGAGGGTTCTATTAGATGAGCTAGAATGAAGGCTGACATTTGAATTGTCTTAACGATTGACTTCTCTATATCAGTCCAGGCTGAGACACCTGGGTCTAACAACCATCCCCGTGAAAGTTTAAGCATTGAAGCTAAATAATAATTGTAAAGATTGGGGATCCCCAACACCCCCCCCCCCCATCCTCTTATGCTTTTCCAAAGAGTTCCTAGATACTCTTGATTTTTTCTTGTTCCAAATGTACTTCATCAGCTGGGATTGAAATTTTTGGAACCAGATCTTAGGGATAAAAACAGGACTAGACCTAATTATATATATGAACTTGGGAAGGAGAAGCATTTTAAACGCCTCAATTCTGCCTAGCCAGGAGATCTCGAGTTTGGTTAGGCACAGATATTCATGGTGAAATGTTTTAAATAGATTTGAGAGATTCTCCTGGACTATATCAGACGAGGGCTTAGTTATGTGGATTCCCAAATAAGAGATTTTTCCTTCTTCCCAAGTATATTCAAATTCTTCTTTAAGGTAGGTCAGTAGGGTACAATCTAAATTAAAATCTATAACTTGAGACTTTGATTTATTTATTTTATAGAGAGAGAGGTAGGAAAATTCTTTGATTGATAATGTTACATGTCGCAAGGATTTGAGAGGATTAGAGATAGTAAGTAAAATATCATCTGCGTAAAGGGCTACCTTGGTTTGTTCTGTGTCAGTAGGTATGCCTTTAATATTAGTATTTTTCCTAATCGAGGCCGCAAAGGGCTCAATAAAGAGAGCAAAGAGGATGGGTGAGAGGGGGCACCCCTGTCTGCTGCCATTGGAAAGGCCAAACCTTTGCGAAAGAGTGTTATTAGAATAGATTCGGGCAGACTGGTTGGTATACATCGATGTGATAGATCTAAAAATATTCCCTTGAAGGCCGAACCTCGGTAGAGCACCAAAGAGAAAAGGCCAGTATACTCTGTCGAAAGCCTTCTCTGCATCTAGAGCTAGGAAGACAGATGGTAGTTTTGAGCACTCAACCAGGGTGACTAAATCTGTTGCTCGTCTTGTGGCGTCAGCAGTAGTTCGGCCAGGGATAAAACCAGTCTGGTCGTTATGGATTAGTTTAGTGATATGCAATTTTAGTCTGTCCGCAACCAATTTTGCTAAAATTTTTGTATCAGAATTTAGGAGGGAGATGGGCCTATAATTCCTTGTTTCTGAGGGGTCCCCTTTGTCTTTTGGAATGATGTTGCCCATAGCTTCTAACATGTCGTGTGGAAGATAGCCCTGCTGAGCAGACTGGTTAGATAATTTGGTAAGGTAGGGAAGCAATAAACTATCAAATGATTTATACAGTTCATTCTGAAAGCCATCTGGGCCCGGCGATTTACCTAGTTTAAGTTCTTTAATCACTCCCAAGATTTCTTGGGGTGAGTATGGTATGTTTAGATCTTGCAAATCTTTGTCGTTTAGAGTGGCAGGTCGAGTTTAGCTAAATAATCATCAATCTCCTTGTCAGAGGGCTGGGGTGAGGAAGGGTCGTCTCTTAAATTATATAATGCTTTATAGAAGTTTGCAAAGGAGTTAACTATATCTTGCAGGTGTTTTACTAAACGGCCAGAGGGGTCTTTTATCTCATTTATTCTAGACTTCTATTTATAATGTTTAACTTTGGCAGCGAAATAATTTGGATGGTCTATCTGCGGAGAAGTAGTATTTAGATTTGGTTCTTTGTACCATTTTGTCGTATTCACTTGATAAGACCGATTTGAGATTCATTCTAAGCTGGAGGATCCTAGCAGAATAATCTATTGAGGGGTTGGAAATTTGTTTTTGTTCCAAAATATGTATATCATTTACCAGATTTTTCTTTTATCTCTATTAGCTTTGGCTAGTTATGAATTTAGTTGGATGAGCTTGCCTCTGAGTACTGCTTTGAAAGCAGACCACAAAGTGAATATTGATATATCATCAATATCATTGTCTTTGAAATAATTTTGAATAGTGGATTCTATTTTTTTTTATAGACCGGGTGGTTATAGAGGAAGCTGTTATTTCTCCAAAGTCGTTGTGAGGAGGTATTGCATAGTGTCTCAATCTCAAATATCACCGGGGAGTGGTCAGACCATGATCTAGGGCCTATAGAGATGCATTTAAATTTGTGGAGAGAGAAGATATTAGTGAGGACTAAATCCAATCTAGCATAAGAGTTATAAGCACCCGAGAAGTGTGTAAACTCCAGAGATGATGAGTGGATGCATCTAAAAACATCATAGAGTCCAGATTTTATTATCCAGGGATCTAAACAAAAGGAGTGTTGCCTTATTTATTCGAGGAATCAAGGGAGGGGTTGGGGACTATATAAAATCACCAAATATCAACAATTCACCTTTGTAAACTGGTCAAGTTTCCGTAAAATTCTGTTAAGAAAGGTGATCTGTCACGGTTAGGTACATAGACATTCACTAGGTGAAAAGTTGATGATTCAGTTTACAAGACAAAATTATAAACCTCCCATTGGGTCGTCTATTCGAGAAATTTGCTCAAATACAAAGTATTTTTTATCAAGATGGCAATCGCCCCATTTTTTTCTCTGGTTTTTGCCAGAAAAATATTCTGGAAATCCTTATGCGAGAATCTAGGATGTTACTAGAAGAAAATTTGGTTTCCTGCAGAGCCACTACATCACCTTTGTAGTCTTTAATCATCTTCCAGGTGTGATATTGCCGTTGGGGAGAGTTCAGGCCATTGACATTATTAACCAAAAATTTAAGTGACATGGCCAAGATTGTAGAAATAAGAAGAATAGCTCAGATGTAAATGAAATATTACTGTCATTAGTTTCCTTTTAAATATATTTAACAAAGAGAAAAAAGCTAGGAATGCACAAAACTTAGTTAACATCAAACTGTGCAAAATTATACTAAACTAATAGACTTCTATCTGATTTCTCAGTAGAGTCCCAACAAGGAGGGAATAAATTTAGTTGGAAACCTCCTATATGGAGCTAAAGTTTCGGCACATTGCATTAGCCTAATGATAGGTATGGCTCATCAGGTGAAGATCCCCAGATCTCCAAGAATCTTTTCCCCATTTTCATTTCTGAGATTCCATAGTTCTTCCCTTGAAAGAAGAAGATGACTTTTGTGGGATTGAATCCCCATTTGTACTGAATTTGATTGTTACGTAGGGCGTCGGTAATTTTATCAATTTTTTGCGTTGTGTCATAGTTTCCCTAGACAAGTCCGCAAAGACCTTAATCGAGTTATAAGGTTTTGGGATGAACCCTTTGCGGCGAAGGTATTCCATTAGCTGGTCTTTCGTATGATAAAAGTGGAATTTAACTATAACGTGTCTAGGGATTTCAGATTTGAGATGTTTATGCTTTGGGAGACGATGTACTCTTACCAGAGTCAAATCTAGGTCAGATAGGGATGGGATGGCTGTCCTCACCAAGTCTTTAATATAGGGAGCTAGCTGATCATTTTTAACTGTTTCTGGAATGGCTCTAAACTTCAGATTCTGCCATTTGTCACGGTCCTCCAGGTGGGTGAGTTTATTCTTAACACCCTGTAGTTCCTCTCTAAGGTGGCGGTTTTCCCTCTCCAATTTATTACTCATTTCTCCCAGGTCAAAAATCTCAGACTCATTTTTATCAGTCCTAAAAGTCACCGAGTCAATTGACTTTTGAAGGCAATCGTAGCGAGAATCAAAGTAATACGAAGAGATTCTCTAAAGTCAGCAAAAATGCCCTTAAAGAAAGTCTGATCAATTGGTTGGGACCAGTCAAATTTAAGAAGGGGGTCACAACTGTCGATTTGTTTGGACTTTCGATCCTCATCCTCTGTTTGGCTGGGCTAGTGATGGGGATGAGTCTTCTTCCGAGTCAGAGTTTTCCCTTATAGTCGGTTTTGAAGCAGTAGTTATTGTAGATTTTGATTCTTTTCTTTTGTCTCTCCTCTGCTTTGGAGGATCAACCTCCAGAGCCGTGGAGTCGTCTGACATCATATTGCGGGTGCGTGACCACGAGTCACTGTCAGAATGTTTTGCGGGGGATCGGAACGATCCTATGTGTGGATCCTGAATGAACAGCATCCTTACTCATGGGTTTTGCTTTTTCTGGTCTCGACTTTTGGGACGCCATAATCCTCAGTGAATATAACCTAGTACTATTGTTGATTTAGACCAGTATGTCAGCAATTTAGTATGCGTAAAGCGAATACCACCCTAGCAGTCGATAACAATGTTAGAATAAAACTATGAAACACAGTAAGACAGGGCTATATATGAGAGTTTGACAGGGAGAACAAGAAAAAAATGCACAAATTCAACTCAAATCCTAAGTGTCTGTGAGAAATTGGACCCACAAGAGGAAGGGAGAGGCAGTAGCACCAGAAAGAGATAGGGTATCAGGTTGTGCACTTAATGAGAAGAGTTATCATAGTAGAAATGAATACTCAAAGAGAGGGAAGAGGAAAGGAGAGCCAAGGAAAGTCAAAGAATGAGAGAAAGGAAGAAGAGGGACAAATCTGCCTGTTATAAGACCTATTGCAATGCTTCAATGAGAGGCTGGTCTTGATTGCAGAAGTCCAGGGGTAGAGAAATCAAATCTCTTATTTCAATTGTCACAAGAAAGTTCTTCACTGGAAAGAAAAAATGTCAAAAAAAACCTAAAGAAGAAATGGAGGATCAATTATGTCCAGATCAAAAAGTGTCCAAAAATCTCCAGTAATCCGAAAGCTGTCAGGGAGAGTCTCTGAAGGGTTAATACAGATATCAGCAGCTATTTAAACAGCACTAAGCTTTGGGAGGAGCCAGGAAAACCATGACAACAAGTCTGTCATCCCAGGTAGCAAGCAAACCAACCTCAGCAAAGTTGATTCATAGAAAGACCAAAACAAACTTAAGATCTTTCCAGCAGCAGCAGCAGCAGCAGCACTGAGTTTTCTATCTGTTTAATAGTTGTAACATGGCCTCCACTCATAGACACAGCTGCTTGAAGAGCTGCAGGTCTAACAAAAAGTCTCAATGAGATCTATAGGCGGAGGTGCCCAGGCAGCCAAGAATTAGTCAAATTAGAAATTAGCTGTTGTAGCCAGGAGAGAGCCCACTACAGTAGAGGAGACTTCTAGTTGACCCTGCTTAACTTTTCTGTCAGAGCAGTGTAGCAGCAGGAAAAAGAAAATGGCCGCCGCTGTTATAGTACAGTGATCACTGAGCTCCTCACAGCCTCTTCAAAGGGCTGGAAACCAGTCAGGGCAGCTTCGATTCCTCACAGAACAGAGAGGGGCCCCAGTCAGGTGAAAATACGTTGAATAAACATCAAATATCCTCAGATGTAATAGGAGCCACACATAGGGGACACCTCAGCAGTATAGCTTACTGTAACTGTCTTGGATGAGATTCAGCTAGTTTTTCTGGGCAACAGGGTGGATCCAATGGGTCCAAAGGGATCAGGAAGACTTCCCAGACGAATCCTTGTTGGTGTGGTGGGATATAAAACCCAGTAAAGGGGTTAAATCCCGTCGATTAAGGCTAAAATGCAGGAGCCTCTGCTAAACCTGACCGCCCAGCATGAGCTCCAACCACGCCCCACCTCCTTTCCCCTGTGCGCAGCTGTCCTCGCTCTGCATGTCCTCCTGCCAGGTTGAGTCAGTTACTGGATCATCCACCACATTGTCTTCCACTTCCGTACCGTGGTCCTCCTCCTGACTTTCTGGCAATTGTATCTCATCATCATCCACCTCTTGTGACACTTTCCCACTGTCGCCTTCGTGTGACCGTAGCTGCTCAAATATTTGGGCATCACTACATACGATCTTCTCATGCCCCACTTCAAGTGGAGCGCGTGAGAGGCCTGAATCTATCAATGGCAAACTGAACAGCTCTTCAGAGTGTCCAATTTGTGGGATCCCACTCGGCATGGTTAGAGGAAGGAGGATCAGGGTGAGGAATATGCGGTCCAGACTCACGGCTACTGAGACTTGACTGTGTGGAAGACAGGGTGGTTGTGGTGGTGGCAAATTGACTGGAAGCATTATCTGCTATCCAACTAACAACCTTTTGACACTGCTCTGGGTTTAAGAGTAGTGTGCTGCGGTCCCCTAGGAATTGAGACAGGAAGGTCAGGCGAGAAGATGTGGGTGTTTGTTGTGGCACAATTCTAGCTTGCCCACGGCCTCAGCCTCTGCATGCACCATCACCATCACATCCAGTCCCTTGTCATCGGCTTGCGCATTTTAAATAATGTGATATTTGCTTTTTAAATTGGTGCTATATATCCTGCCTTTATACAGCTAAATTAAGCCATAGAAGGAATGTTTGTTAGATGGATACTATAGATGAGATGATATTAAAAACTTGGACACCAGCCCCAGATGTGATTGGTATACAGCTTCTGATACACCGTACTGCACTAGATACACCTCCTGGCTAAAGATAGCTAAATTAATCCTTAGAAGGACTGTTTTTGGTTGGATACTATAGTTGAGATGATATTAAAAGCTTGGACACCAGCCACAGATGTGGTGAGTGGTATACAGCTTCTGATACACCATACTGCACTATATACCCCTCCTGCCTATAAAAAGAGCTAAATTAAGCTGTAGAAGGACTGTTTTTGGATGGATACTATAGCTGAGATGATATTAAAAGCTTGGACACTAGCCCCAGTTGTGCCGAGTGTTATACAGCTTCTGATACACAGTACTGCATTATATACCCCTCCTGCCTATAGAGATCTAATTTAAGCCATAGAAGAAGGGTTTTGGATGGATACTATAGTTGAGATGATATTAAAAGCTTGGACACCAGCCCCAGATGTGAGTGGTATACAGCTTCTGATACACCGTACTGCACTATATACCCCTCCTGCCTACATAGAGCTAAATGAAGCTGTAGAAGGACTGTTTTTGGATGGATACTATAGTTGAGATGATATTAAGAGCTTGGACACCAGCCCCAGATGTGAGTGGTGTACAGCTTCTGATACACCATACTGCACTATATACCCTTCCTGCCTATAGTGAGCTAAATTAAGCCATAGAATGCATGGTTTTGGATGGATACTGTAGTTGAGATGATATTAAAATCTTGGACACCAACCCCAGATGTGAGTGGTATACAGCTTCTGATACACCATACTGCACTATATACCCCTCCTGCCTATAGAGTGCTAAATTAAGCCGTAGAAGGAATGGTTTTGGATGGATGCTATAGATGAGATGATACCAGGATGGGGCTGTGAACAGGAAGGGGGGATTTGTACCAGGATGGGGAGCTGTGTACAGAATGGGTGGCTGTGTACTGGGATGGGGGGCTGTTTTAAAGCATTGGGGCTGTGTACCAGGATGGGGGACATTGTACAGCATGGGCGGCAGTGTACCAGGATGGGGGGCTGTGTAGAGCATGGGGGCTATGTACCAGGATGGGCGGCTGTGAACCAGGATGAAGGGTCATGTACAACATGGAGAGCTGTGTTCAGAATGAGGTGCTCTGTATCAGGATGGAGGGTTGTGTATAGCATGGGGGTCTCTGTGCCAGAATGTAGGGTTGTGTACACCATTGTGGGCTTTGTACCAGAATGGGAGGCTGTACACAGCATGAGAGGCTCTGTAACAGGATAAGGGCTGTGTACAAGGATGGGGAGCTGTGTACAGCATGAAGGGCTCTGTACCAGGATCGGGGGCTGTGTGCAAGGATGGGGAGCTGTGTACAGCATGAGGGGCTCTGTATCAGGATGGGGGACTGCATTCAGCATGGAGGCTGTGTACAGTATGGGGGGTCTGTACCAGGATGAGGGCTATGTAACAGGATTGGGGGCTGTGTACCAGGATTGGGGACTATGTACAGCATGAGGGGCTGTGTACCACGCTGGGGAGTTGCTGTGTACCTGGGTGGAGGGCTGTTTACAGCATGAGGAGCTCTGTACCTAAATGAGGGCTGTGTACAGCATGGAGGACTCTGTACCAGGATGGGGGACTGTGTACAGCATGGGTGGCTGTGTACCTTGATAGGGGGCTATGTACAGCATAAGGGGCTGTGTACCATAATGGGGGGCTGTATACAGAATCAGAGGCTTTGTACTTGGATAAGGGCTGTGTACAGCATGGAGGACTCTGTACCAGGATGGGGGTCTGTGTACACTATGGAGGGCTGTGTACCAGGGTGAAGGCTGTGTACAGCATGAGGGGCTCAGTACCAAGATGGCGGGCAGTGTACAGCATGGGGTGCTTTGTACCAGAAGGGGGGGCTGTGTGCAGAACGGGGAGCTCTGTACCAGGATGGGTGACTGTATACAGCATAGGTGGCTGTGTACCAGGATGGGGGGCTGTGTACAGCATGGGGGACTATGTACCAGGATGGAGGACTGTGTAGCACGATGGGGGGCTGTGTACAGCATAGGGGGCTGTGTACCAAGATGGGGGGCCCTGACCCAGTATGGGGGGCTGTGTACCAGGATGAGGGGCTGTGTACAGCATGGGAGGCTGTGTACTGCATGGGGTGCTCTATACCAGGATGGGGGCTGTGTACAGAATGGGGGCTGTGAACCAGGATGGGGGGTTGTGTACAGGATGGGGGGCTGTGTACCAGGATGGGGGGACAGTGTACAGCATGGGGAGATGTGAACCAGGATGGGGGCTGTGTACAGCATGAGGTGCTGTGTACACCATGGGGGGCTGTGTACCAGCAGGGGGCGCTGTGTATCAGGATTGGGAGACTGTGTACAAGGATTGGGGCTGTGTACAGCATGTGGGGCCCTGTACCAGGATGGGGACTGTTTACCAGGATTGGGGGCTGTATATAGCATGGGGACTGTGTACCAGGGTGTGGGTTGTGTACAACATGGGGGGCTCTGTACCAAGATGGGTGCTATCTACAGCATGAGGGGCTTTGTACCAGAATGGGGGGCTGTGTACAGCATGGAGGGCTGCGTACTGCATGGGCTGCTCTGTATCAGGATGGGGGGCTGTGTACAGCATGGGGGGCTCTGTGCCAGTATGGGGCCAGGGTACAGCATGTGGGGCCCTGTACCAGGGTAGGGGGCCTGTCTACAGGATGGGGGGCTCTGTACCAGGATGGAGAGCTGTGTACAGCATGGGGGGGCTCTGTACCAGGATGGGGGTCTGCATGCAGCACGGGAGCTCTGTAAAGCATGGGGGCTGTGTACCAGAATGGAGGCTCTGTACCAGGATGGGGGCTGTGTACAGTATGGAGGGCTATGTACAGCACTGGGGGTCTGTAACAGGATGAGGGGCTGTGCGCAGCATGGGAGGCTGTGTACCAGGATGAGGGGCTGTGTACTAGCATGGGGGGGGCACCTTATATACTGATTGTAAGACAGACACTGACATTATAAAGGGCCCGTTTCACGCTACAATATCGTTAATGATATCGTTGAAATGTCACGGGTTTTCAGTCGTTCAAACAACATCGTAACGATGTCGTTCAGTGTGACAAGTACATCCGATCATTAAAAATTGGGCAAATCATTCATTTGAACCGGACCTAAAACCAAATGATGATCGTTCGTCCAACCTGCAGCATGGGTGTGTGTGACACCTCGATAACGATGTCGTTAATGACCTCGCCTGTTGAGAATTGAAGGAAGTAGGCGATCTAATGACCGCAAGTATTGCTTGCTTGTTGCAAAATCGTTGCTGCGTCGGTAACGATATCTGTACATGTGACATTTCACTAGTGATCATTGAATGACGTTCAAGCGAACTAGGTCAAGTCGGATCGTTGATCAGATCGTTCCACCATTGAAGCGCGAAACGGGCACTTTAGACCGATCTCATTTAACATAAAAAAAATTTTTTTTCTCTTTTCCTTCACCAAATTTGGGATGCATCTAAAAATATGGTAATTACCAAACTCAAATTAGTTTATATGTATAATTAAGTCTCTTGGAAGGACAGGAGAAAAAAGTGATGAAGTTAGGAATAAGGAATACACTACAATTTAAGATACCGTATATACTCGAGTATAAGCCGGGTTTTTCAGCACAATTTTTGTGCTGAAAAGTGCCCCCCTCGGCTTATACTCGAGTCTATACACTATAGACTCGAGCCTGAGTGTTTGGGGGTGATGACCGGGGGCTGGAGGAGGCGGGGGAGGCTGCAGAGTGAGCGGGTGGTCACGTGGGCCCGCTCATTAAATATGCACTGCATCCCCCTGTCAATCAGCGGCAGGGGGAGCGGTGCATATTTACTTGGCTCCCCCATCCTTTGTTATGTGCCCCATGCTGCCGCCACCTTAAAATAACAAACATTCTTACTCACCCTTCCAACGCTCGGCACTGTCTGCGGGCTCCAAGCGTCCTCCCTCCGGTCTGCTGGCTTCTAATCATGTAACTGGCGCTTCAGTGACGTCATCGCTGCTGCACCGCGGTCACATGATTAGAAGCCGTCAGACCGGAGGGAGGACGCTTGGAGCCCGCAGACAGTTCTGAGCGTCGGAAGGGTGAGTATTGTTGTTATTTTATGGTAGCAGCAGCATGGGGCACTTAAAGGATGGGGGAGCCCTACCTGGGGGGAGCCCTGCAGGGATGGTGGAGCCCTGCAGGGATGGGGGAGCCCTGCAGGGATGGAGGAGCCCTGCAGGGATGGGGGAACCCTGCAGGGATGGGGGAGCCCTGCAGGGATGGGGGAGCCCTGCAGGGATGGGGAGCCCTGCAGGAATGGGGGAGCTGTGCCAGGGATGGGGGAGCTGTGCCAGAGATGGGGGGCTATATACCAATAATGGAGGCTATGTACTGTGATGGGGGCTTTATACCAGTAATGGGGGCGCTATATACTAGTGATGGAGGCACGATATTATGAGGGGCTATATACACTAGTGATGGGCGAGTACTAAATTACTCGGAAAAATGCGTGGGGCTCCGCGCAATTTCTATGTCTAGCCAGGTACAGCTAAGCAGCTGGGGGCTGGAATCCGCAGCGCAGGGAGGCCCAAGCTTTCTGGGCACCCCCCGCTGCAAATTGCAGCCCGCAGCCGCCCCAGAAGATGGCGCATTCATTGAAGAGCCATACTCTGGTGCTGAACCCCGCTCTTCCAGCGGCCCTGGTGGCGGTGGCACGCTGGGTAATAAAGGGGTTAATACCACCTTTGTTATACAAGTTGGTATTAAGCCCGGGATTCTTAATGTCAGGCCAGGTTTGACCCAGCCACTAAGAATCTCCAATAAAGGGTTAAAAAAAACACCACACAGAGAAAATTTTTTATTAGAAATAAAAAAAAAAGCCATTAGGGACTCCATCTTTAATTTAAAAAATCCTCTTCCGTCCGACGTAGTCCAAAACGTGATGTCCTCTCTGCTACATTCCCTGTGCATAGATATAGATGTCTATGCACAGGGAATGAGCAGACTGAGAACAATCTCAGCTCTGCTACATCAGGCAGCAGGCGGGCTCTAGGACCCTGGAGCTGCACAGAGCAGACAGCTCTTACTCTGCGAGTTTCCCTGCTATCACTGGCACAGTAGCGAGTCCAATGCAAGACAATGGCAATCCTAGTTTTGTCAGAGTCTCTGACAAAACTAGGATTGCCATTGATTTGCATTGGACTCGTTACTGTGCGAGCAAACGCTGGGAAACTCGCAGAGTACCGAGTCCTGCGAGTCCCTTACTACTCGCAGAGTAACGAGTCCTAGCGAGTAGATTCGCCCATCCCTAATATACACCATTTTGAAGGGCTATCTACAGTGATGACGGATTATATACCAGGATGGGGGAGTGCTGCATTTCCCTCCCTAGGCTTATACTCGAGTCAACAGGTCTCCCCAGTTTTTGGGGGTAAAATTAGGGGCCTCGGCTTATACTTGGGTCGGCTTATACTTGAGTATATGCGGGTTTCACTTGTCTATTTTAGCTTTGCACCTTCTTTTTGCACTGGCCTATGTGTGAGCGACTGACAGCCGTGATTGGGATTTAACTGGCGATGCAATCTGGTCCGTAAGACACCGATAATAACCATGGAGAGCAGATACACATGAAGTGGACACGGAGGAGGAGTGTGGAGCTGTCCAAAGTGGACATTCTTTTGAAAATTGATCATGTCTTTCCACTCCTTATTTATATCTCCTTCTTCCTCCTCCCTCTGTTTGTACATCCCCTATTATGTAGTTACTGATATCATGTTGTTCTCTCTTCTTCTTTCGGTCTCCGGACTAATGTTTCCCTTTTAACCCCTTCATCACTGTCCCCTTTGATAAATAAGTGTGCTTATCAAAATACTAATAACATAGGAGAGGGGCAAAACTGAGCTCCTTTTGCCCTTCTCCAAAATGGCCGCGAGCAGCGCGCGCATGCGCACTGAACCGCCGGAAGTCTACGGTGACGGGGACCTCCAGAATGGTTGCACCCGGATGTGATGTCACGGGAACTTTCTTCCCGATCACAGCGCACCCAGGAGTGTCCTCCTCGCTGCTTTACTTCCAGCGGAAAGGTGCGTTATGCAGCCGAATAAGCTGCAGCTGTCACTCGCTCCCCCCTATATAGGCCAGCCACTTAGAGCACTCTGCACCACTCGCCCCTTGAGAAAGCCGCACGCGAAACACGTGTCGGGGCCTCTGAGACGAAGGCAGGAGTGCACTGGACCCCTTAATCACACCCATGAGTAAGTTTTAGAGAGCGTGCTTGTAGATTTGTTTGTACTAATAGGTGACACCTCACCACAGCACTTGCGCTGTTGTGGTCTGTCCCTCTTCAAGCACAGGCTTTGCTTTTTAGCTACCAGGGTGAGGGTACCTTGTCCCTTTGCATTTCCTGCCTCCCTCTCCCACCTCCCTCATCCACTTTGTCCTTTTTTACTATCTGACTGTTGCCTGTTTTTGTACCACCAGTAACTTTATTAAAACTTTTGTACTGCAAATATGTGTGTGGACATTCGGGTGATTTAATCTGGGTCACAAAAACATCTCTGCTCTCTTTCTTTTATATGCGGGTATAATGTATTTTGTAAAGAATACACTCCTAACAATAAAATGCAAAGACTTTGAAAAATTATGCCAAAATTGAAAAAAGAAAAAGTCAGCTTCTAAAGTAACCCACTTTCTCACTTACACAAATATGAAGTGATAAACTATAAATATATACTTCCACTTGAATCACAGACAAAAAAACCTAATAAGCAGAGATGAATAAATCTTTTGAAAGTTTAATTCACCCAATTCGCTAAATTTTTCCCAACATGTAATGTGTGGCCAACAAATTTGAGAAAATTTAGTACTGAAGAGCTTGCAATTTCTCTTAAAATACACATGGGGAATGGAGGGAGAGAACCTTGCTGACTATACAGACTTCCACTTTACAGGTGAGAGGAAGAGAGGACCTTTTTGACCGACTTTGTTCAAAAAGAAAAAGAAGTTAATTTTGAGTAGTTTTCTCCTAAGAGCCATACCTTTTTATTTTACCATCAACAGAGCCATAGTAGTGATAAGCAGATTGATTTGCGTAGGATTGCGTTTGAGTTGAATTTCCTGGAATTTACAGTTTCACGCATATTCAAACATATTGAGATTCGATTTGTGGTGAAAAAAAAAATTGCCAGCAACATTTCTTATTCTATAGAAACATAAGAGCATTTTGCATTACTTTTCAGGCTTCCTCATAATGCCTTGCAGCTATGACATCTTATGGATTGTCATACTTTCTACACTGGTGGTCAGTACCTGCACCATCATAAATCAGCAGTTCCCATTCATTCATTTTCCATCTCACTTGGCAAGACACTCTTCTTTAGAGTGTAAGCTTTTATGGCTAGCGAGTCCTCTCTCTCGCTCTCTCTCTGTAAAATTCAGACTTTTATGGTCAATGGTGTCATCTCAGTCTTTCCTGTGAAGTGTAAGCTCTTATGATCAATAGGGTCCTCACTTTCTTACCTGTAAAGTTTAAGCTCTTGTATTTAGTAAAGTTCTCTGTCACTTTCTTCTCCCTCACATGAATTTACAGGCAATTTCAAGATTTTAGTAATAAAATTTACCCTAATTTGTAGCAAATCATATTTTTGGTGATGTGGTAGGGAAAAACATAAGGCATAATAGTGTTTTATTGTACAAAATAAATTGTGGATAAAGTTGCAGTTGCTCACCTGGAGAGGTTGGTTAGGAAGTTAGAAGCATTAGGCTAGCTTCCCACCACGATTTTCGTCTGTCAGGTTCTGTCTGGTGTTTTGCAGGAAGCACCGGACAGAGCCTAACAGCCCCGGACAAAACAGAACCAGAGGGCAAATATGCCCTCTGATCCTGTTTTCTGCCGGAATCAGCGGCTGCCACTGTCCAAGTGCTGAAATTTCAGCATAGTATCTGAAGGGGTGCTCTCCAGGTGCTGAAATTTCAGCCGAGGAGCTCTCCAGGCTTTTAGCAGCTGCTGCTATTTCAGCACCCGGCATCCGGGAATTGGTCCAATTTTATGTTGGATCCGGTTCCATCCAGTGCCCATAGACTCCCATCTTATGGGGCGCCAGTTTGCGCCGGATTCAGGACGATCCAGGAGGATCCGATTTTGTCTGATTTTTGCCCTGGACGCTGTTTGAATTCTGGAGTATAAGGCTATGTGCCAATTGTCCATTTTTGCAGCTTTTTTGCTGCATTTCTGCACCAAAAACACATCAACCACAGTTTTGTAATGAAAGTCAATGGGATTTTCCAAAAGCTGTGCCCACATGTGTGTTTTTGGGTGCCACGTCTTTGTTGAAGATATTGTCTGCATTTTTTTATGTCCCTGCAAATATCTTGTGCTTTTTAGGCTGCGTTTTACAGTTGACTGACATTCTATTGAACTGTAAATGAAGCACTGAAAAAAGGCAACAAAAATGCACCAAAAACACGTGGGTAGGTTTTTTGAAACAACTACATTTTGTGTTGCTGAAAAACACAGTGATGCACCCCCAGGGCTGTGGAGTACTTGGAACCAGGCTTTAATACTTATGGGGGTCACTGGGGTTGAGACCTGGCCCCATGACCCTGGGCGTCAGATGAAAGTTTGGGAATTTTGGGTTTGGGAATGGTTGTCGTGACACCACCCATGATGTTCGGCTATTGATGACCGATGCTGCGGTTTGGAGACCTCTGTGGATGATGAAAACACAGCTGAGGTGGTATCAATCCCCACTGGAGGGCAAAAAGTATAGTCGGCGGCGGTGGCAGGCCACGGGCCTCTTCAGGCTGAGGGAAATGGACGGGCCCCTCTGGAGCAGGCTCTCTGTGGCCTGCTCGGCGTATCAGTCGGTGGCTCTGCAGGCGGGTAAATAAACGGTCTCACACACAACTTCTGAATTTTATACCTGGATTACTTAGCGTTCACTTTAGCAATGCCGCCGGGAAATGTTCCTTGCCAAGTCTCAGTCAAGATAGTCCTCAAAGAACCGGGACAGCTCATCCAAGACACCTCTTTCTGTTCCTTTTACTCATGGGTTGCTCTCCCAGCACTAAGTGTCCACTTCTTTTCTGCGTACCCCTCCACACACAGAGCCCCAATCCGGTGGCCACGGGCCCTGTTGGGTTAATGGTACAGGGTCCCCTGACCCTAGTGCAGCTACCTTCTCGGCGGATGTGTCGGGTGTCCGCCACAGCTCCTCTAGATCTTGTGGCCTCCTGTTCCGTGATTGGAGTATGCAGTCTCCTCGCCACCTTCAGGGCCTGTCCCCTTGTTCCAGACCAGCCCTTCAGTCCAACTCTGGTCAGACTCAGATTCAGGTGCACGGGTGTATCGCTCTCTGCCCGTGTCCCTAGGGCTCTGTCTGCCCCTCACTGTCTCTAACTTCTCCTTTCCTCCCGGGATGAGCTCCTCACTCCACTTCAGTCCCCAGGTCTCCTTCTCCTGGAAGCTCCTCTCACTCTGGCCTCCTCCCTTCTTCTTCACTCACTCACTACCAACTCACTAACTTTGTACCACCCACCCACACTGACTGATCTCTGCCTCTGACTTATGCCTGGACTGGGCCTTCCCTCAGCGGGTCCACCCATGGTCCCTGACCTGGGTTCCTAACCTGTGTTAGGTGCTTGCTGGGTGTCTCGGACTTACCATCCCATTTCCCTAAGAGCAGGGATACCACACCCGTGGAATGGGTGCAGTACCACTTGTGGCGACAAGACCGCAGGGGCATCACATTCCCCCTTGGCAAGATTAGCACGTCCTCGTGCAACCACATGGGTTAAATGAGATCTTTTTTACAAAGAACTCACATTTTTATAGCATGCATGCATAACAACATAACTTAACAAGAGTGCTTCTTCCAATACCGGGAGGTTATTTTCTCAAACATTACATAACAAAAAGTAATACCTATTAATTGTTAAACAGAAACAGTATAAATATAGAATAAAAAAGGAACATGCAAAAGTTCCACAGTTCCAGGGTTTTTGGTGTCCATTTAGTCCCTTACCCGGTAAGTCAAGCAAGGCACCTTATCCTTAGCTGGATAGCAAAAGTGCAACCATCGAACCGTCTATAAACGTCCTTTTCACATTGGTGGTTATCTTAAACTAGTGTTCCGTAACCACGGGTACCTAACCAGTTACATTATTTACTACTACACTTATTACTAGCACTTTATCTGCAGCAATCAAATATACACATTAAGCGGTAACTTAACTTTACTCCTAATACTATATACGACTATATACATTGTTAACTATTCTCATCTACTTAAGGTTCTACTGTAGTGACTCTTTTCTGTTGTAGCTTTGGAAAGTAGCACTTTGTATACCCTTAGGGCATACCATCCCCGGTGTCCCATATGTCTCGAATATCCCACCTCGTCTCCCAGATACAAGTCTCTACAACGATTTCCTTTGGGCAAATAAGATTCCACATCTCTCTGGCTGATGAACACCTCTTCTTCCAGATTGGGTTCTTTGATAAAACCCCTCCCGTTTTGTAGATGGAAGTTCACCATCACTTCTCATTGACGTTCAGTTGGGTCAGTTGCTGGTGCTTTACAGGTACACACCTTATCCTTGAGATCCTGTGCCCACCATCTAGCCTGCCATTGTCGGCGTTCCTCTTCCTCTACCGCATCTCTCTGGCGAAAACACTCCTCTCTACCGAGGGTTTTGCCCACACTTCCTACATGAGCCTCCCCCGGTCAGGCTGCAAGCGGTAGTTTTGTTAACTTCTCCTCCTGCCACACCCAGTGGAACTGCGCAGTCTCTGGTTTTGTGGGTCCTACTGGTGGCACAGTCTCTACCCTTGGTGGGACTATTGGGTTAGCTTCTTCTCCACTACTACTCCACCCCTGCCCTTTCACTCCCTGCCCGGGTTTCTAGATGGAGTCCTGCGGCACAGGTTCAGGTTCTTGCAGGGTCTCTCCCTCTGGGGCAGTAAAGACTTTACCATCAGTTGGCGGTACACTCTCTGGTGTCTCCTCCTGTGTTACTGGGGTGTTCAATTTCACTGACCCCTGGGCCATCTTTCTCCGCAGGCTCCTGTTCCAATTTTTAAGAGTCCATACTTGGCCCTGGTGAAGCTGCAGGTTGAGGTCTCTCAGCACGGTTCCCCAAAGCTCCGAGTCTGCTTGCAGTAGGTCTGCGGTCCCCTTCTTATCACCGGGATGCCTGTTCCTGTATTCCCGCTTGCCAGACTCTCACGGCCACTGGACGCCATGGTGCCTTCTCCATACTCTTTTCTCCCTGCTCTTGTTCTGACCTCTCTCCCACACCCAGGAGTTGCAGGATTACAATACAACATGAATAAATAAAACCAGGGCTGAAACTAAAGTGATACTCTGCAGTGGCACGAGTTCAAAAATGAAAAAGTAAAAATGCTATAGTGCAAAAAACATAATCAGGGTACTTAGTGCCATAGATATGATCTTTTAAAAGCATAATCTGTGCCACCGCGACAAGGTGATCTCATCGGGACAGTCCTGCCTAACATTAGTACTAATACCTTGTCATTTGTCAGCGACGTGAATTGACAAGGACTGGATCAAGTAGAACTGGGCCCCAACACCAAGCCATGGGATGCTACACAATATATTATGTCCAGCTCCAAGTTAGGCCACACCTATGATTGCAGGACTGCAATAACACATGAGTAAATAAAACCAAAGCTGGAATTAAAGTGATACTCTGCAGTGGCGTGATTTCACACTGGCCTCAAAATACTGTAGAAAGCACAACAAAAAAGCAACAAATGAGCAAAATACCCCCAAAATGAAAAAGTAAAAATGCTATAGTGTCAAAAAATAAACAGGGTACTTAGTGACATAGATATGATCATATAAATGCGTAAGCTGTCCCACCGCGACAAGGTGACCCCATCGGGACAGTCCTGCCTAACATTAGTACTAATACCTTTTCATCTGTCAGTGAAGTGAATTGACAATGACTGGATCAAGCAGGGGTCACCTTGTGGCAGTGGGACAGTTTACGCATTTATATGATCATATCTATGTCACTAAGTACCCTCATGATGTTTTCTGTGCTATAGCATTTTCACTTTTTAATTTTTAGGCTTTTTTGCTCATTTGTTGCTTTTTTGTGTGTTTTCTATTTTGAGGACAGTGTGAACTGACGCCACTGCAGAGTATCACTTTAATTCCAGCCCTGTTTTATTTACTCATGTTTTATTGTGACTCGCCCAGTGGTCTATGGGAACTCGGTATCCAGGCATTTACTGTAAGGGGGATGTCACTGGTGGCCTGCCCCAACCCGTACCCTGAGGTCACTTGGAAAAGGGGAAAAAGCAAAAATGGGAAATAATAAAGTCTTGTGACGCCACCTGCATATTCTGGTTTTCTCACCAACGCTGCTGTCAGACCGCTGGGGATGGTGGCATTGAAGCCAGTTGATAACACTCCCTGCAGGCAGAGCGGGATCCCCGGGGCAGTGTGGCTGCTGTGCTGGTTGTCGTGGTAGCAGCTCTGTGGATTAGCTTAATAGAATAAGACACCGGAGGCTGGCTGACTCTCTACGGGTACTTTATTGGCAACAGTTCTCAGTAGTTCAGGTACACAGTTACACAGTCTTTGTGGGTAGCTGGCCGGGTAGTCACTGGGGAGAATAAAGTCTCTTTGAGGCTCCCATAGTGTTCCTTCCTTAGCACCTTCACTGTCCTCTGTGTCTTTGCTTGCACCTCCTTACTATCCTTGCACTGTCCTGCACAACCCACTTGTCAACCAGGCCCGTTAGGTGCTATGAGATTACCCTTCTTCTCTAAGGGGCTCAACCCGGTTTAGTGCTTCTGGAGAGGCTGTGCGTTCTGGATGAGGTCGGGTCTGCTTGGCAAACCTTGCGACCCACCGCTATTGACAGCTCAGGGTTAGACTCGCCTGCACCAGGATTCGGAGCTGGTACCCTGTTGTGGACCAGAATTCCCCGGACTGTCAATGAGGTCCGGCACTGGGTTTCCTCCTTCTGTCTGGGTCGCCACTCCCTTTCGAGCGCCCTCCCTGTTGTGTCCCTCTAGGACTTGCTCCTTGCTTCGTCCCTCAGACTAGACTACTCAGACTTAACTGATTCTATCTGTTAGTCCCCACTCCTTCTACCATAACGCTCCTCCCACTGGGGCTGAGTCTCCCAAGCAAACAGGTTAACCCTTTAGACCCCCTATTCTAGGTGATGGGATGCTGGGATAAGAGCCTCAAGTTGACTTTACACTTCCCCATAGCAGGAATACTGCACACTCCGTTATGGGTGCAGTACCCCTACTGTGGCGCACTAAGCAGTTGGGCGCCACAATTGCAGTCCTGCAATCATAGGTGTGGCCTACCTTGGAGCTGGACATGATATAATGTGTAGCATCCCATGGCTTGGTGTTCTCTGTTGGGACCCGTTCTGCTTGATCCAGTCCTTGTCAATTCACGTCGCTGACAGATAACAAGGAATTAGTACCAATGTTAGGCAGGACTGTCCCGATGAGGTCATCTTTTCACGGTGGGACAGCTTTATATGATCATATCCATGTCACTAAGTACACTGATTATGTTTTTTTGCACTATAGCATTTGTTACTTTTTCATTTTTGTGGTATTTTGCTCATTTGTTGAATTTTTGTTGTGTTATCTATTTTGAGACCAGTGTGAACTCGTGCCACTGCAGAGTATCACTTTAGTTTCAAAACTGGTTTCCTGGAACTTGGGTATTCTGGGTACCAGTAAGCTGAGCAACAGTACTCAACTTCAAGCAGCAGCTATACAAGCAAACAGGATTGGTACCCCTCTATAAATCAATTGTAAGATAAAATCTAGAATGTGGGATCCAGTTTTGGGCTCCATATTTTAAAATGGATATTTGTAAGTTAGAATCAGTTCAAAGGTTGGCAATTATATTATTATAAGGAATGGAAGGCCTCCTATATGATGAGAAGTTAGAAAAGTTGGGCTTCTTTATCTTTGAAAAAAGACATCTCAGAGGAGATCTCATGTATATATATAAATACATGTGTGGTCAATACAAAAGACTGGTACATGACTTATTCCTTCCAAAGACAATACTAAGGACCAGGGGGAACTCACTGTGGTGGAAGATAGGAGATTCCAGCAGGAAAGAGTTCTTTACAGTTAGAGCAGTCAGTCTGTGGAATGCCCGACCACAAGAGGTAGTAATGGCAGACAATAGCGTAACTAACACAAGTATTTTTTCAACCTATGTAACTATATTCATGGAGTAGCATATATATATATAGGGACAAACAATGGCTTACTGTCATTTCACATGATCACATACCTTATCAGGTCCTCAATGTTCAAACATTCCCCTCCCTTCTAAATATATGCAACTTAGTTGTCACCAATTATCAAAATACATGCAAGTAAAAATTACATAATGGATGCAATAAATATAAAGGGTAGGAAATACGCATGCCAGCATAAACATACTAATATAGAACAAAACTACAAAATCAATATTCATGTATATACACATAATTTGCTCTACAAGTTATAAATCTTGAAGTATAATTTATTATTGTGTACCAAATTAAGACTCAGGGGAACACACAAAGAACAAACAACACAAAAGGAGGACGTACACTGGGGAGAGCAAAAATAAGAGAACAGTACTCAATGACACATCCACAATAATGTACAAGGCAATCAGAGTAAATGCTTCATAAACAGGGGGACCTATATTTACGAACCATTGTATACTTCTAACTGTAGTGTCCACTTTACCTTTCACTTCTTAGTCCGTGGTATGCATTTTATTGCTGTGGACATCTCATAATGCTATGGAATGTTTAATGCATGGATTTGTACTTGATGTGTATTTACTCTGATTGTTTTGTACATTATTGTGGATGTGTCATTGCGTACTGTACTCTTATTTTTTCTCTCATCGGTGTAGATCCTTCTTTTGTGTTGTTTGTCTTTGAGTGCTACCCTGAGTATTAATTTTATATGCATTAATAAATGTTACTTTTTCATTGCAATATGGACATATGGTAATGTTTTTTGTTTCCTTCCTTGTTATGTGCCAGTAGGTGCGACAAGTCATTAAAATCTATCCACTCCAATTTTATTCTAATTTTGGAGTTTATGGTGATTCTAAACTATATATGCAATTTGTTCAGATATAGTTTTCTAAGGTTATAAATGTTGCCAAGTACATATCAACTAATTACAGATATGACACTGTCCATATTTATAATTACATCTTGATACACACCCATTCAACCATATGGTTTTATGTGCAGTGGACAAAAAGTGTCCTTAACTAAACTATTCTTGAGATTCTGACATCTTCTAAGGGAAATTGACAATTTGCTAATTCTACAAGTTCATTGTCGCTCTTTACAATATACCAATTTTAACATTAAGTAGATTACATACAAAGGCACAAATCTTTTATCTGTTTTTTATTGCCATGAGATTGTTTTAAAGTTCTTTCCTATTCTTCATATTTGTTCCCTGCAAAGACTTATTCACTATAAGTTCAGAGATACTTCTAGATATTTGGTTTAACTAAATATCTGGCTTGTATCTGGAACATTTCTTCATCAGTATTATTTCTTTTTAAGAAAAAAAAATCTTATATGGTTCCAGTTTTTTAATCTATTATACATAGCAACAATTTTTTAGCAGTTGATTTACAATAACTACGGTAGACTGTGAGCCCTCGTGGACAGGGTCCCTGCCCCTCCTGTACCTGTACGTCCTGATCGCCAGTGTGGCACCCCGCAACGAGTGCGTCACAAGAGGGTATTGCAGCCATAACTGCAGCCGCAATATTCTCTGACTCAGCAATGATCCGGTTAATATAGAGATCCAACCCTACATGCAACACCTAGAACAGGGAACCAATCATAGGTCCTGGGGGGTGGAGTGTTAGGGTAGTGTAGTAGAACACACAATAATCTAGACAGAGAAGAGAATAGTCTAGAACTCGGAGAAGAAGGGTCTAAGACTGGAGCTTGGAGAGGAGCGGGGGCTCCGCACCCCGTGCGGGCCCCTGGGCCGTCACCGGTCGGGTGTCAGCACCTGAGGCCTTAACCACCGGGATTGGGCATTATCTACACGGGTTCCCAAAAGACTCCCGTGCCCACAACTCACAGCCGGTTCACTGGTACCGAAGCTGGCAGCAGTTCACCTCTGCCACGCGAACCAGATGAGTGGAGGACCAGCTCTACAGGAGCACCCCACCACCAGCCAACTTCCAGTCGTCTAACCAGCGGTGTACCCACTGAGGGATCCAAGGCTCCCCAAAGCATCCAGGACGTACATCATGGATAGGGCATTGAAGCAGCCTCCCCGTACCCGACCTGGTATTCCTGGGCGACACTGTCAACTAAGTAGGTAGAATGGAGGAACACTGCGGATCTCTAAGGGACACCATCACTGCTGAGTCCACCTGGTCTACTACTCAACCACTGTATGCCATGTACTGCCTGCTGGTTACAGTAAGGACCCGTTGCAGAGACTTTCTGTGTCCGTGCTTCCTTATGAACTGTCCGTCGCACTAAAAGGTAACCGCAGCTGCCGCACAACATCTTGAGCAGCTCCAGCCTCCGGGGATCACCGCTCAGCCTGTGGGGAGCGTAACATCTTGCTGCTATCCATCCCCCGGGGGCTCCGCAGCGTCGGTAGCCCTTACCGAATCTACTCATAGGTGGCGTCACGAATAAATTAAAACCCCTTTAATCTGTTCCACCAAGACGTCTTCACTTTTGATCTGCACTACACCGGGCCCCACTACCGGCAGGCGCGGTCCACCCGTGGCAAGGAGGAAGGAAGCATCGCCTGTCTAAACCGGAGTCCCGGCCACGGTGAGTCACCTAGATTTAGTGTACTTGTTCTTGTCTCCCTCATCCTCATGTAAAGCGCCGTGGAAACTAATGGCGCTATATAAATAAATAATAATAATAAAATACTTATGTACAGTTTTCCATACAGTCAATAGATTCAAAATGTAAGTAGTGATACTCCAATATGAACTATTTTAAAAATCTAAAAAGATAAGTCAATAATATTAAACTATTTATTTTATAAAAAGGAAAATTATTAATTATCATAAAGCTGTGAGTGACATTACTTAACCATATGTTAGTCTTTGCCGTCATTAAAGGTATAACCTTTCTTTTGCAGCAAAAACTGCATTTAAAATGTTCTCATAATTATTGATGAGTCCTGCACATCAGCTTGGAAGATTTTTAGCCCATTCCTCACTAAAAACAGCTTCAACTCTTATGATGGTGGGGTTTTTCCACAACCTGCTCTTTTCTACAATATTTCTACAGGATTTAAGTTAGGACTTTTACTTGGCCATTCCAAAACTTTAACATTCTTCTTCTTTTACTATTCTTTTGAAGATCAATATTATGCTTTGGGTCATTGTCCTACTGCATAACTAATGTTCTCTTGAGATACTGCTCAAGGACAGATTTCCTGATAGTTTGCTGAAAAAAAATCTGAACTCTTTGTCCCATCAAACAGGCCTAAACCATGATACTACCATCATCTTGTTTCACGGTTGATTTAAAACTTTATGCTGTAATGAAGTGTTTTTATTTTTCTTCAAACATCGCCTTTCATATATACCAAACAGTTTAATTTTAATCTCATCCTTCCACAAAACATTGTTCCAATCTCCTCCTGGCTGGACCAGGTGATTTTAGTAAATTGTAGACAGGTAACAATGTTCTTTTTGGAGAGCAATGTCTTTTTCATTACAATCCTTCCATGCACACTGTTTTGTTCAGGGTCTAACTGACTGAAGTTGGACTCATGATCATTGACATTAGCTTTAGTTGCTTTGAAGTTTTCTTGGGTTCCTTTTGTGATTTTGGTGACTATTATATGACTTGCTCTCGTATTGATCTTTGGTGCTCGACCATTCTTGGGAAGGGTAAATATATTCTTGAATATCCATCCATTAGCAATCTATTTGACTGTGTATTGTTTGAGTAAAAAATCTCTAGAGATTAGGGATGAGCGAGCATACTCCTTACTATTCCCTACTTGCAGAATAGTACGGTATTTGGTACTCGTTACTCAGCGAGTTTAGTTGTTATTATTCTTCACCAGAAGCGAGTCCAATGTAAGTCGAATGCAAGTCAATGGTAAATGTGAGAAGTATGCTGCTGGACCCTACAAAGCAGTCTGGGGGCCTGAGGGAAAGACTGAAATGGATGCATGATTGTTTAAAGGCAGGCAGTAAAAAGCCGCCAGCTTTTTTAAATAATCAGCTGATGCATGATCCCCGCCCTGTGCTTCGTTCCCCGCCAGGTGCTTCGTTCCATGCCTGATCACTTGTTCCCCGTCCAATCCTCCATTCCCCACCCGGTCCTCCACCATCAACTGATTTTTTTAGTCCCTGTCCAGTCCTCCACTTCCTGCCCTGTTCTCCACCTCCCCTCCACTTGCTGGAAGCAATCCCACCGGCTTTTTCAAATTTACCGCTTGCTATTTAAAACAATCAGCTGATGCATTAGCTGATTATTTTAAATAGCCGGCAGTAAAAATCTGGGCGGTGAAAACACTGCTGGCTATTTCAAATGATCAGCTGATGCATCAGCTGATTGTTTAAAATAGCTGGAGGTCTTTTGACCGCCCGGATTTTTACCGCCAGCTATTTCAAACAATCAGCTGATACATCAGCTAATCGTTTGAAAAAGCTGGCAGTAAAAAGAGTCGTTTTACCCTCGGCTTTCCCGCTGGCTTTTTCAAATGATCAGCTGATGCATCAGCTAATTGTTTGAAATAGCCAGCAGTAAATTTGAAAAAGCCGGCGGGCTCGCTTCCAGCAGGTAGAGTGGAGGCAGAGAACAGGGCGGGAAGTGGAGCTTGGGCAGGGAGTAGGAAATTGGTTGGGGGCAGAGGACCAGGTGTGAAATGGAGGATCAGGCAGGGAGTGAATCACCGGACTGAAAGCGAAGCATTGGGTGAGGAGCATGCATCAGCTGATTGTTTAAAAAAGTTAGAGGCTTTTTACCACCGGCTTTTAATCAATCATATATTTATTTAAACCTCTTCCTCATGCCCCTAGACGGCTTTGAAAGGTTCAGCAGAAAATTACTCGCATTTCCCTTTAACGTACATTGGATTTGATACTCATAACGAATATGCGAGTATTAGAGCCTACTTGTTCCGAGTATAGCGAGTCCGATTATTTCACTACTCGCTCATCCTTACTAGAGATGGATTTGTAACCCTTTTTGGCCGTAGAGCATGAAAAACTATATTTTGGAAACTCTCAGAAATCTCCTTTGTACATTCCATTGTACACTTTCACAAACATCGATAGATCCCTGCGTTTTAGATAAAAAAAAGTGTGGTTCACTCACACCTGAGTGCAATCTCATTGATTTAAAACCCCCAAACCATAATTTTATATTTTCTCATTCAAATCTTTAAGCTTGTTCACATATTTTTACCATACAGACATGTGATACTGGACCAAATTCATTATTTAAAAAATTGCAAATGCAATATTTTGGACTCATGTATTTTATTCTCTATGGTTGAGGTCACACTTGTGTTTTTTTCATGCGTTGTTGGAGACCTGCGTTTTTAAAAAAACATGTAAAAATGCACCCATAGGCCCCCATGTTAAAAAACGCATGCCCTAATAGCAAAAACGCATGTCTTAATAGCAAAAACGCATGTGTGACAGTACCATGCGTTTTTGTGTGCGTTTTTGCTATTATGTGATTAGCTGACATCAAAAACGCATGCAAAAACGCATGGTACATTAGTACCATCCAAAAACACATGCGTTTTCCATAGGGGACCATGTTAAAAAAAACGCATGCGTTCTCTAAAAAACGCATGCGTTTTTAAAACAGCACCAAAAAATAGTGCATGCACTATTTTTTGGTGCTGTTTTAAAAACGCATGCAAAAACGCAGGGTGCCATCAGACACCTTAAAAAACGCATGCTGAAATGGAAAAACGCATGCAAAAGCGCATGAGTTTTTTTAAGTCACTAAAGAAACTTATGCCAATGGCTGGCTTCACACTGCAGTTTTTTCACTGATCAGTGTCCATCCAGTTTGTGTGCCAAATCCAGGAGTGTCTCCAAAACTCAGAACAGGTGTCAATCTTTCAATTATAGTTTTTCTCTGTAAGTTCCTCTTCTGGTTCCTCTCTGGGTTTTGGCACCCAAACACTGATGGACACTGATCAGTGAAAAAACTGCAGTGTGAAGCCAGCCTATGTTGGTTTTCAGGATTTGTGTGAATATAGCTGTAGTTTGTAGTTAACTTTTTCAACCAAACACACAAAACCTTCCATTAGATTACATAAATAAAAGTTAAAAACATAAAAATGTGTAATAAAGGCCATTATTGATTATGTACAAGAAAAAAAAGAAAAAAGTTAAATGTTTATATATTATATTTATATTTTTATAATTTTTATTTTTTTTATATTTTTACACTTTTTTGTTTTGATTTATACATATATATAGTTACACATTTTTAGCAAGCTTTGGTTACAATTATATCATTCTTTTCTCTACACATTTTCCTCTTTTACTATTGTGTTGAACATGTTGTAATGTCAATTCATAAGAATGGTTACTTGCAATTTTCTTCTCCTCCCTCTCCCTCCGCATCACTTACCCTAATTAGTTAGTTCTCTATAACTTACATTTATATTTTGCTGCTCACTATTTCTTACCTAATAGCAAATTTTTAAATAATACCTAAAGAAGGTAATTTTCATTATATAGCCGAAATGTGTTGTATTTTACATGTTTTATTCAGTAAATAAATATTTCTATTTATTCAGTTGCTCTTTTACGTGGATTTCCTGGGAAGTACCACTGTTCGCAGTTTGGGTTATTTTTCCTATTATTTTTACCTATGGGAATCCATAGGAGGATTTTGTCCATAGTATCCATTGGTGAGCAGCAGACCAGTTTGAGGGATATCTCCAAGATATATATCATCTTGAGATTTTTTTGGAGAAACGCTTACCCCTTAAGGGGCCTTCATACGCGTCAATATAGCTGTCAATATCGCTGCTGCACATGACGTTGCAGCGATATTTAAGCATGTGACAGGGCGCATCAACCACCAAAAAATCGCTGGTTGTTGGTCGCCAGTTTTTCGGACTGGACCGAAAACCTGGCGATGGTCGCCCGGTGTACACATCGCTGCGTATGACACCGGGAGATGCAATCAGCCAGCTCCCAGCACCTCTCAGCAAGCGCTGGGAGCTGACTAGTTACCCGCAGTTTACCCTGGATACCAGCCTGCAGACATCGTGGAAATGATATTTAAATCATTTCCACGATGTCGCTGGTCCACTGTTCGCTGGTGAGTCTGCCTGTGTGACAACTCACAAGCGATCAGCCGTCAATGTCGCCAGTGATCAGATCGCTGACGACATTGACGTGTGTGACGCCGGCTTTAGACCCCACTTTACCTCCAAGTAAGCCAGTTCACATCTCATACTTTGCACTGACGAGGGGCAAACACTTCGAAACAATGTGTCAGCAAATTGGGATTACAATTATAAATCCTAAATTCTATGACAATGCTCATTAAATGGTCGCATTTAACTTTTATGATTGTTGTATCCAATGGTGGGAACTAAAGTTCAAGTTTACTTCCTTTGTCAAGGGGTGCATTTACGTATAGAACTGAAAGGGGAATGAAAAATCTTACTTAAGAGGAAATATTACATTTACCGTATATACTCGTGTATAAGCCGAGTTTTTCAGCCCAAAAATTGGGCTGAAAAGTCCCCCCCTCGGCTTATACACGAGTCACTCGGTATGCTGTGGGGGGGGGGGCTGCACCGGTGGCTGGAAGAGAGCAGGAGGGGGCCGCGGTGACCGCAGGCGGTCACGTGGGGCCGCCTCATTAGTGCAATGAATATGCACGGCATCCCCCCGTCCATCAGTGGTGTGGGGATGCCGTGCATATTGCACTACACAGGCCCCCACCAGTAACACACAGCCCCCCCTCCTTAGTATGTCCCCCCCCAGGCTGCGGCACCTGTTAAAATAACAAACTTTAATACATCACCTTCCGGCGCAGCTCCTCCGCTCCTCCAGTCCCGGCTTTTTCTTCTTGCTTCCGGTGTCATGTGACCGGGCACAGGAGATGACGTCATTTCCTGCGCGCGGTCGCAGAAGCCGGCGCAAGAAGGAAGAAGAAGCCAGGAGCGGAGGAGCGGAGGAGCTGCGCCGGAAGGTGATGTATTAAAGTTTGTTATTTTAACAGGTGCCGCAGCCTGGTGGGGGACATACTAAGGAGGGGGGGCTGTGTGTTACTGGTGGGGGTCAGTATACCACCACTGGGGGGCCTGTATACTACCACTGGGGCTGTATATACCTCTGGGGCTGCTGTATACTACCACTGGGGCTGTATATACCTCTGGGGCTACTGTATACTACCACTGGGGCTGTATATATCTCTGGGGCTGCTGGATACTACCACTGGGGCTGTATAAACCTCTGGGGCTGCTGTATACTACCACTGGGGCTGTATATACCTCTGGGGCTGCTGTATACTACCACTGGGGCTGTATATACCACTGGGGCTGCTGTATACTACCACTGGGGCTGTATATACCTCTGGGGCTGCTGTATACTACCACTGGGGCTGTATATACCTCTGGGGCTGCTGTATACTACCACTGGGGCTGTATATACCTCTGGGGTTGCTGTATACTACCACTGGGGCTGTATATACCTCTGGGGCTGCTGTATACTACCACTGGGGCTGTATATACCACTGGGGCTGCTGTATACTACCACTGGGGCTGCTGTATACACCTCAGGGCTGCTGTATACTACCACTGGGTCTGCTGTATATACCTCTGGGGCTGCTGTATACTAACTACTGGGGCTGCTGCTGTATATACCACTGGGGCTGCTGCTGTATACTACCACTGGGGCTGCTGTATATACCTCTGGGGCTGCTGTATACCACACTGCTGGGGGCTGTATACCTGTGCTGGGGTCCACCCTCGGCTTATACACGAGTCAATAGGTTTTCCCAGGTTTTGGGGGCAAAAGTAGGGGGGTCGGCTAATACACGGGTCGGCTTATACACGAGTATATCCGGTATTTAGTGTTGAGAAAAAAAATGTCTGAAGGCCACTTCACACACACAGATATCTGAGTCCAATATCTGAACAGATCTCTGGTTGCAGTGAAATCATGGATACATTGCTCCATTTTGTGGCTGTGTACAACATGGAGCAATGTATCCATGATTTCACTGCAACCAGAGATCTGTTCAGATATTGGACTCAGATATCTGTGTGTGTGAAGTGGCCTTTAAAAGGAATATGATTAAATTGTACATAAATAGCCCAAATAAAAATATGGTTAAAAACCATTTTATGTAAAGTCCCCTCAAAAGCCAAGGAGGTACCGTATTTTTCGCTTTATAAGACGCACCGGATTATAAGACGCACCCCCACATTTGATGAAGGAAAAGAGGAAAAAATAATTTTTAATGTTAAATGGGGTTCACCTCATAATGCCAGTGTCCGTCTTTATATATATAACCTGGTATATAGATCCCCCACATAGCCTTCATTTTGGCACACTGTCCCCATGTAAGGCTGGCACACTGTCCCCCACGTAAGGCTGGCACACTGTCCCCCACGTAAGGCTGGCACATTGTCCCCCACGTAAGGCTGGCACACTGTCCCCCACGTAAGGCTGGCACACTGTCCCCCACGTAGGGCTGGCACACTGTCCCCCATGTAGGGCTGGCCCACTATCCCCCCCATGTAGGGCTGGCACACTATCCCCCCCATGTAGGGCTGGCACACTATCCCCCCCATGTAGGGCTGGCACACTGTCCCCCATGTAGGGCTGGCACACTCCACCCCCCCCCCATGTAAGGCTGGCACACTGTCCCCCATGTAGGGCTGGCACACTGTCCCCCATGTAGGGCTGGCACACTATCCCCCACGTAGGGCTGGCACACTGTCCCCCATGTAGGGCTGGCACACTATCCCCCCCATGTAGGGCTGGCACACTATCCCCCCCATGTAGGGCTGGCAAACTATCCCTATCATGTAGGGCTGGCACACTGTCCCCCATGTAGGGCTGGCACACTCCACCCCCCCCCCCATGTAAGGCTGGCACACTGTCCCCCATGTAAGGCTGGCACACTGTCCCCCATGTAGGGCTGGCACACTATCCCCCCCATGTAGGGCTGGCACACTGTCCCCCATGTAGGGCTGGCACACTGTCCCCCATGCAGGGCTGGCACACTGTCCCCCATGCAGGGCTGGCACACCGTCCCCTATGCAGGACTGGCACACTGTCCCCCATGCAGGGCTGGCACACTGTCCCCCATGCAGGGCTGGCACACTGTCCCCCATGCAGGGCTGGCACACTGTCCCCCATCCAGGGCTGGCACACGTTTAAAATAATAAACCATATCATACTCACCCCTCTCCTCGCTCCCTCGCCGTCCGCGCTATCCCCGCTCTCTGTGCTGTGGCGGCATCCGGGTACTGTGAGCAGCGCGCAGGTGATGACGTCACTCTGCACCGACGCTCACAAGGCCCGGATGCCGGCAAAGACAGCGGGGATGGCGGTGACAGCAGCGAGCGAGGAGAGCGGTGAGTATGATCGTGCTCCCAGGGATAGTCAGTGCTTTCCACGCTTTCATTGCGTGGAAAGCACTGACTATCCACACGGGACCGCAGCTGCTGGGCTGCGGTCCCGCTCCTGTAATATGGGCTGCTCCCGCTGGTGATTGACAGCGGGAAGCAGTGCATATTACAGGAGATAATGAGCGGCCCCACGTGACCACGGGGCCGCTGCTGCAGCCTCCTACAGCCTCCTGAGAGCCCCCGGACACCGCTCCACAGCCCCCCCACACCATAAGTATTCTTTCGCATTATAAGACGCACCCCCCACTTTCCCCCAAAAGTTTGGGGAACAAAAGTGCGTCTTATAATGCGAAAAATACGGTAATCTATGTGTAGAAAAAAGGTCCAATTTCCAGAGGAGAAAAGTCTTCGTGATATGAGAATTTTCTGTCTACCCCAGAAGTTGGTCATAGAAGACACTGGATTTTAAAAAGGTGTAAGATGTTTACATAGAAGAAAATAAAAAATTCTTATGTACATGTATACATTTATTATTCTGAATGTTAAACTAGTTAATTCAGAATCTTGGACAAAGTGCTTCAGTGTCCGCGCTGCTGCTCCGAGACTAATGAAACACAGACAATGGAATGTCTGGATCAGATACAGCCTTTATTTTCCTACGTGTTGCGGCACAGCTGCCTCAAGCCCCATACAATGTATAGGCGGGCTTGCGGCAGGTGCGCCAAGTGCGGTTTTGGCACTTGCGGCAGGTGCGGCCGCGAAAAAAACCACGGTCAGCGTCGTTTTTTTCGCGGCCACACCTGCCGCAAGTGCCAAAACCGCACTTGCCGCACCTGCCGCAAGCCCGCCTATACATTGTATGGGGCTTGCCGCAACTGTGCCGCAAGTGCAGCCAGTATGCGGTAATCGCGGCAGATGCGGTTTTTTCACCGCATCTGCAGCGATTTAAAAAAAACGCTAGTGTGAAAGTACCCTAAGGTGAGCAATTCCACATCGCTAAGTGAAAGTGTCATCTGAGATAAGGCCCTATATGCGCATTCTTTTTTTCACAAACTAGTTGATTGACACTTAGGATCAGGAAAGAGATATCTGGTAATTTAGAGCAGATTAGGTATTGCATTATTGTTGTAAGTATGTATCTTATTCCATTATCTTCTCACATTTCTCAGTTGAACTAGATAGATAAGTCTCCTTTTTTACATGTATTATGTAACTATGAGAAGCATTGGTCTGAAACACAGGGTCTATACCACAATAGCTATACAATGAATAAACACTCCACTGGCCTATCAGAGGCCAACAGTTAATGTCATGTGATGTCATGCACGCATCACTCCTCTACATTTCTTGTGGAGAACAAAGAAGAAGCTGCTCACTTTTGGCACATCTGGATAAAAAGGCGTCACAAGAGGCGCAAATGGGTCTTATTGTTTAGATAAGATGAACCTCCCATGAGTGTATGTGCTCACCTGGTTTGATTGTGATGACCCACAACCAGTATATTCGCATGGACAGGTTCTGCTGGAACTGCATCTCCACGTGCACAGTGGTGTCGTATCCAGAAATCCAAACAGGGTCTTGATGCTTGTATGATCCGTGCTTCCGTCCCTGCACCTTCCTCAGCGGGGACGGCACCAAAATGCATAGGAAATAAAGGAACTTTTTGAAGGAGCCTGGTCTCCCTGGTTGTTTAATCCCGACGGCAGCGCAGATCATGCAAGCACAAAGATCCTGTTTGGATTTCTGGATACTGTAGGAACGTGACTGTGGAGAAAGACTGGAAGAACAAAGTAGTGCACATTATGTCTTACCCTGGTATGTAAAGAGATAAAATATTAGAAACAAGGTTCACCTTTTGTGATGGTGAGAGTCACAACTACATAAGTAGCGAAAAAGCATTGCAGCAGTAGCTCCACATAGTAAATAGCTGAAGCCAAAGGTGTAAGTGTTTAATTGCACTGTCATGGAGAAAACCACCAGCCAGTGAGTAAAGCAGTTCATGATTTTTGTTAGCCACTGGATTTCTGAGATTAAAGCTCCTTCATCAGGACAAGCCCTAAGTGGTTTTGTGTCCTGATGAAGCAGTTTTAATTTAAGAAATGCATCAACTAATGTTTTGTTTTTTTTTACTAACGGCAGCACAGTTCATCACTTTCACCTTTCACTTCACTATGGGAGCATGGAGAGGTAAAAAGAGCTGTGTTTTTTCTTCTTGTTTTTTAATGTGTTGGAGAAGCATGCATTATTACAGAATGGGGCCAGGATAAGGGACATTTTTACAGGAAGGGACCTAAGACAGGGGAAATTATTACAGGAAGGGGGCCAGAATGGGGACATTTTTATAGGAGGGGCCAAGGATGTGGGATATTATTTCACAAGGTATATCAGGACATTAAATATTATTACAGGATTATTGTAATATTATTAAATCATTATTACATAAAGGGTCACAGAGCAGGAGACATTATTACAGGAAGTGTCCAGGACTGGGAATATTATTACAGGATGGGTGTCTATATTGCAGGATGGGAACCTTATTATAGGAAGTGACCCAAGACAGGGAAAATTATTACGGACATTATTGCAGGAGGTGTGAAAGACAGGAGGCCCAGGATGGGGGCATTACTACTGAATGGGGAAAGGAAGGGGACATTATTATAAGATGAAAATATTACTATATGAAGGAGCACAGCACAGGGGTCATTATTACAGAATATAGGCCATGATGGATTATATTATTACAACATGGGAACTATCATTACATAATGAGGGCCACATCAGAGGAAATTATTACAGCTTAGGGGACAGGAAAGGGAATATTATTACAAAATAGGTGCAAGGAAGGAGGATCTTATCACAGGAGCATGTATATCTGGCTAACATGCTGGTGGGGGCCCATGTTCAAATGTTTAATCAAAGCCTAAATTACTCAAGCAAGACACTATTAAGTGCTTAAACAACTGGTACTACCGTGTTTCCCCGAAAGTAAGACCCTGTCTTACATTTTTTTGGGGGCCAAAAGTGGCCCCCGGTCTTACTTTCGGGGGGGGCCTTACATTGGGTGCCCCAGCAGTGTGGCCTACAGGCCCCCTACTGCTGGGACACTGAGGGAGCGGGTCGCACGTCACGTGCGCCCGCTCATTACATATGCACTGCATCCCCCTGTCAATCAGCGACAGGGGGAGCAGTGCATTATACTGTATATATGGGCCCCCTATTGCTGGCACACTACCCCCCTGTTCTGAGGCCCCCACCGCTGCTGCTGCTGCAGAGATCTTACCCTCCAGGGTCACTTCTGGGGAAGCTCCAATGTTTAGGCACACAGGGGCTCTCCAAACGTGACATGGTGTCCGCTAACAATTTGAATGGAAAATTAGCTCCAATTGTTAGCGGACACCATGTCACATATGGAGAGACCCTGTGTGCCTAAGCATTGCAGCTCCCCCACAAGTGAGATTTTGCTTTGAAGATATAGGGCTCCGCTGTATTTTTGGTCACCAGCACAGGTACAACAGGCAGGTACAGGTTGCCACCCACCCCTATCTGCTAAGTTTTACCTGGCTGGTAATTAAAATATAGCAGAGCCCTTTTTTAAAAAAAATTCTTGAAATAATTTAAAAAAAAAAAACACGTGGGCTTTGCCATATTTTTAGTTTCCAGCCAGGTACAACTAAAATAATACAACAACAGAAGCGGTCTTGTTGGAGCGTTGTCTTTCATGACAATTAAAAGATTTTTTAGATATTAAATCCAGTTAGAGAAGAGACAACACTCCAACAAGACCGCTTCTGTTGTTGTATTATTGTGGACCCCTGGAGTGGGGAGCTGGCAAGATTAATACTGCTGGATACTCACCAAGTCGAAGGACCTGTAACTAGGCAACTAGGAACAAAAGGAGAAGGACCTGCATTGACGTACATCCGCATCGCGGGTCATGTGACGGTCGTTTCCGGTGAGGGCAGTGGAGAGATGGCTGCAGGGGAGAGCAGTGCCCGGAGCTTTAGGCAAAAACTGGTGAGCAGAGATATATTAAAAAAAATCACCAGAATATCCATACACATAGGTGCCCCTAATTTCGCCCCATCTTTGTTTCTTTTTTAGCCAGGTACAAGTAGGCAGCTACAGGCTACCACCCACCCCCAGCTTCTCAGTTGTACCTGGCTGCTAACCAAAAAGCGGAGCCCTTTTTATTTAATTATTTCTTGAAATAATTTTTTTTTTAAATGTTGTGGGCTTCGCCATATTTTTGGGCCAGCCAGGTACAACTAGGTAGCTGGGGGCTGGAATCCTCAGCTTAGGGAGGCCCAAGATTTCTGGCCCTCCCACCCCCACTGCGAATTGCAGCCCGCAGCCACCCCAGAAAATGGCGCATTCATAGAAGCGCCATTTTCCGGCGCTGTATCCAGCTCTTCCAGCTGCCATGTAGCGGTGGCAAACTGGGTAATAAGGGGTTAATGCCTGCTTTTTGGTAGCTGGTACTAAGCCCGAGATTCATAACGTCTGGCCAATATTAGACTGGGCCATTAGGAATCGCTAGTAAATTATAAAGAATACACAACACAGAGAAAAATATTTTTTTATTACTGTGACGTCTGACGAAGTCCAGTGGGAAGATCCGACGTAGTCCAGTGGGAAGGTCCGACGTAGTACAGTGGAAGGTCCCGTGATGATTCTCATTCAGATGATGATCTGACATTAACCCCCTGTGTGGCCACAAAGAAGTTAACTGCAGATCAGTACTGTGTTGTCACACAGGGGTTAACTGCAGATCAGGTAACCCCTTGTGACCACACAGGGATGATGATCTGCAGTTAACCCTTTGTGACCACACAGGGGGTTAACTGCAGATCACCCCTGTGTGGTCATTCAGGGGTTAACTCTGCCTCTGTCCCAGTGCACACAGAGCAGCAGCGCCTGGACAGAAGCAGAGAGAAGATGGTGGCCGACGCTGCAGGACGGGACAGCCAGCACTGGAGGTTGGTAAGTAGGAAGGGGGAGTCGGAGGGAGGCTGGAGGGGTGCAGATCGGCGGGGGAATGACAGGGAAAACTCCATCAAATCTGACGTTTGATCAGACCGGATGAAGTTATGAGGAGGCACCAGGAGCTGAGGAGCGGAGCAGGGAGGAGGGGGGAGTGGAGATCATGGGTGGTGGGGAATGACATTGGTGGGCCACTGAAGGGACCTCCAGGAATGGCGGCATCTCTATGCGATCTGACCTGTCAGATCGCATAGAGATGCAGCGGAGGTGGCGGGTTTTACTGCCGGCCGCCGCCATTTTTAGATGGTCAAGGGGAGGGATGGGGTTGGGGGATGATCCCCGGTACTGGGGGTCTTGGGGGAGTTAGGGGTTAATGCGTTCACTTTGATCTGACATGTGTTTTCATGTAGGATCAAAGTGAAAGCATTATTACCCGCAATGTCACTTTTTGTAATGTGATGATCGATAAACGGTGCTTACCGGTCATCACATTACTGGTGCCGGTAAATAAACAGCCGATTCCTAATCTCTAGGGTCTCAGCTACTCCCAGTAGCTGAAACCCCGGAGATTTTCGGCCACTGGGGGGCACTACAGGGCCTTTTCTGTTCTGACTTATTTTCACGTCAGAACAGAATAAGGACCCTGTTTTGCCGCCGTATATATACAGTGGGCCATCACTAAGGTGTTAATGCCTTTTGTTAAATTTAATTTTGTGTTCACAGTGTATGTAGATAAACGGTGAACGCAAAACTCCCATCCTGACATGAACACAGGATTCTTCCTCACATTGTGTGACATTACTTCCTCCTGCGCTTTTGGGGAGAAAATGCGGCTGTAAACAAATGCAGTGTGTGAATGCACTGCGTTTCTTTACCAGCGTTAAAAAAAGCAGCCACAAAATGCGGGAAACAATGTTCCCGCAAAAAAATGCAGCAATTACGCTGCTTGTGAATGTAGCCTAATTTTACTTTAGAAAATTTATTATAAGCATTATACTCTCTCACTGTAGTTAAAGTCCTATGTAGGCAGTTCATCGACTTGTAAAAGACACTATACAATACTTTGTATTTCCCTTTTATGACACTGCAGGGATTTTAAGCTCTTGACTGATTCCCTCACACTGGCATTAATATCAGTGAAGAACTAATTGGCAAAACTTTGTAGGATCTTTATTCTAGTTCAATTCAGCAGGGTAGAGTTTAGCTCCTACTTACACCTTAGACCTCTTCTGCAATATCTACATTACATTCTCTTACAAACATCTAAAAAGTCAAATAGAGAAATAAAATAGATGTACAGTGACCCTAAAATAATATATTATTCAGTTTTATACTGAATGAAAAGTGAAAACATAATAACTTTATAACAGTATTACATATTTATATTAGTCATAGCAGGAATAGCATTCAAATTGTTTCTATTTTTTTCTTTCATGAATTGTTGTAAGTTTTAAAAGTGTTTAAAATAATCTTACACTACATAAGGCATTCATCTGACATGGCTTGTGATATAAAAATAGCAGCCTACCATCTGCCATGCAAGTAGGGTTTGTTTTTTTATCAAAGTAAAAAAAGGAAGCCCAAAGGTTGTCAATTAAAATATGCATTGTTTGTGTTCAAAGGATGAAAAATTCATGTTCACCTTAGATGAACCTGATTTATTGATGTTGGAGATTGCCAAACTACTTAGAGGTATCATTATTGAAATAAATTTTTTTTTATTTTAATTAAGATACATTTTATTCATCACTAAAGACACATAAAGCCTTAGAGTTTAAAATATAATAGTTAATAGGATGTCATGAGGAAATATATGAAATGGGTATAGGAAGTTAGAAAATTACAAAATACAATATATAATTGCCTTTTTTAACTCTTTCACAACCTTGTGATTTTGCCTTTTTTGAGCTTTAATTTTTTCCTCCCATTGTTCTAAGAGCAATAACTAGTTAATTCTTCCATCCACACAGCCGTATCAGCACTTGTTTTTTTTGCGTGATGAGGTGTACTTCTGAATGTTATCATTAATTTTAGCATGTAATCCACTGGAAAGAGGGAATAAAATTCCAAGTGTGTTTAAATTGCAAAAAATTGCTACCGTATATACTCGTGTATAAGCCGACCCACCTACTTTTGCCCCCAAAATCTGGGAAAACCTATTGACTCGTGTATAAGCCGAGGGTGGATCCCAGCACAGGTATACAGCCCCAGCAGTGTGGTATACAGGCCCCCTCAGTGGTATACAGGCCTCCCCAGTGGTAGTATACAGCCCCCAGCAGTGTGGTATACAGCAGCCTCCCCAGTGGTATATACAGGCCCCAGCAGTGTTACAGCAGCCTCCCCAGTGGTATATAGAGCAGCAGCCCCAGTGGTAGTATACAGCAGCCCCAGCAGTCCCAGAGGTATACACAGCAGCCCCAGTGGTAGTATACAGCAGCCCCAGTGGTAGTATACAGCAGCCCCATCAGCCCCAGAGGTATATACAGCAGCCCCAGTGGTAGTATACAGCAGTCCCAGCAGCCCTAGAGGTATATACAGCAGCCCCAGTGGTAGTATACAGCAGCCCCAGAGGTATACACAGCAGCTCCAGTGGTAGTATACAGCAGCCCCAGCAGCCCCAGAGATATATAGAGCAGCCCCAGTGGTAGTACACAGCAGCCCCACAGGTATATACTGCAGCAGCCTGCCCGCCACCCCCATCAGTATACAGGCCTCCCCTATTAGTATCCAGGGCCCCCCCTTGCTCCAGAAACCTGTAAAGTAAAATCATTATACTTATCACTGTCCTGTCGCCGCCGTCCCCGCCACTGCCATCGCGATCCTCCGTCTTCATCCAGCGTCTTCCGGCTTCCTCCTGTGGCTCAGACAATGACGTCATTGCCTGCGCCGACCAGAGGAAGCCGGAAGAAAACGGATGAAGCCGGAGGATCGCAATGGCAGCTGCTGGGACGGCGGCGACAGGACAGTGATAAGTATAATGATTTTACTTTACAGGTTTCCGTAGCAAGGGGGGGGCCCTGGATACTAATGGGGGGGCATGTATACTGATGCGGGTTGCCGGCGGGCTGCTGCAGTATATGACTCGCGTATAAGCCGAGGGGGTACTTTTCAGCCCAAAGTATATACGGTATTTTTTACCATTTTTACATTTTACTATTTATTCACTACAAGGTAAGACTGGTTCGATGATATCATTTTCCAGGTCACTATGAGTATGTAGATACCATACATGTATAGTTTTTCATTTATTTAACACTAGAACTACTGGAGGGGTCATTTTGACCCTTTTGCTATTTCTTTTTCCTATAATTTCTAAAATTTTAACAAATGAGTTATGAGTTTTTGTGACTTTTATTTACTCATGGTAGTGTATATTTTAGGACACAAAAATGAATTGTAACTTTTTCAGGGGCCCAGATTTTACAATTCATACCTATAAGTACTGAAGGGGTCAATTTGACCCCATACATAAAAGTAGTAGTAGGCAAGTCACCTATGTAACAAAATATGACAAAATGTGGAGTTGGAAGATGCAACAAAAACAAAACAACTAAAACTTGCGCAAGCTGTAACAAACCAGTTTGTGGAAAATGCACTGGGAAAGTGGAAGAAAGTACTGCTTGTGTTAACTGTTGGACACCGCATGCTATGACCATGTAAAAGGAAAATGCGTTTAAACTGCTGTACTTGATCTTAACCCTCCGTCACATACAATATCGGTTCTAACGAGTTCACATACAATGTGACTGTCAGGCGCAGGCTAGAAAAATACCTATAATATCTAATGTTTACAATTTCAGTGCTCTAAAAGTGATCAGTGACCTTCATAGGGATGTAATAAAAGAGACTACACATAATCAGGTGCAAAAAAAACCCATTTACTTAACATAAAACTAATAACTCTGAAATACAAACATTTCAAAACTCCCGACAAAGTAAAAGAGATGTGCCTGTCAGGCCTATTGTATGTGACGGAGGGTTAATACTGTTCCTACTAAGTTAAAAATAAATGTTCTTTAATTTGTTGGCAACAAAAAATTTATTTTTACTCCAGAGTCAGTACTTTTGAATGGGGGTCAAAATGACCCCTAATGGTAGTTATAGGTATTATGAAGCATGCAGTATTTCTAGTGTTAAATTGTAAAAAAAAACATTGAGTAATGCTATTTTTGCTTTTGTCCCAATTTTCCATGACCCATAGTTCTTTCTTTTTCAGGATAAGTGTCACTAGTTGGCTTTGCAATCCATGAGTGCTATTGTGTTTAAATTGAGTTTTTTTTCCTTAGTCTATTCTGTGTGCTGCAGCTCTGCAGGTGGAGGGGTGAGTCACAGCATTTGGGTGGAGGTGGTGGTGTGTGTCTTAGTATTCAGATCTCCACTCCGCCAGACTTGAAATAGCTCCACTTCCCTCCACTAAGTGTCACAGATAGAGCTTATTTCTACTTGGACCCCGTGCTGTGCTGAGCTTTGATTTTGCTGCTGTTGACTTCCATTGTAGCTGCTGGGTTTTCCTGGTCCGTAAGTGGAGGTACGGGATCTTAGCCTAAAGCTGAGCAGAAGCAAAGGGCTAGGGTAGCGGCCAAACCTTCCCACTTTCAGAGGTACCTTCGGGAACAGGACTAGTCAGTGACCCCAAGTTCAGGGCCAGACTAACTCCCCTGAACTCCCTTGCCACCTTAAAATCTTTCCTCCTGATTCCCTATCCGTTATACCACCCCGTGACAATAAGGAGCAGTAAGAGGGCCTATTTTTTACACCCAGAGCTGTAATTTTTACTGATAATATTTTCTAGTGGATGTAATGTTTTTATCACCTCTTATTACTTTTTTTTGCAATTTTGCGGTGACCAAAACACATAATTCTATTGTTTTGACTTTTTTCTCATGACACCATTTACTGATCAGATTTTGTATATCATATTTTGATAGATCGGACAAATGAAGCACTGTCAAATAAGTATGTTTTTAATTTATTATTGTTTTATTTTTATTCGGACAAAAGGTGAGTGTTGTGAACTTTTCTGTTTTTTTATTTTGTCATATTTTTAAAAATGTATTTTTCCACTTTTTTGTATTTACGATTTCCCTTAGGGTACTTAAAGCATTGAGTGTCCGATCATTTTGCTATGCATCAGTAATGCCCTGTATAGCAGAGGTCATTATAACTCAAGGCAAAAAGGGAGAAAAAAAATGGGCACCACTTGAATTCTGTGTTACAGATCTCCACTACACAATCAATTGAAAGATAGCACAAAAGGATTAACTTGCTGCTACACTTCCAAAAAACAATCCATCCAAAACTTCAAAAAGGAAAACATAGAAGTGGCACTCACCATCTTTAGTAAAACTTGAATCATTTATTAAAAATGCATTAAAACATTTTATAAGTTCAATAGCAGTAGCAGCTTGGACGGCAGTTGTTGTGTGTCAAACAAAACACTTCAACAGGTTCCAATGCTTCAGTTTTTAAAAATTTCTCAATTATAAATTATGGTGATCACCTCCTCTGGGTGGAACGTTAACCTTTTCCAGACTGGCAAATCGCATACTCCTAGGATCAGCCTGACGACAACCTTTTATGTGTTTTAGCAGACGAGTTGCACCTTTTCCTGTGCTAATGGAATGATAATGTTTTCTAAATCTTATGAACATTGGACAAATAGTTTTCCTATGTAATAGAAATCCCAGGGACAAAAGATAACATAAACAACAAATTTAGTGCAACACGAAGCAAATTGTTTCACTATATAAGTAAATGCTCATTTGAAATATATGCCTCTTACAGCACCAGCTAACAGAATTGATTTATTTATTATGATTGGGTTGTAGAGGATGTTCATAGTTAGATTTATCCAGGACCATTAAAAAATTGGTCCAAGAATGAAAAAACAGCCATTGAACAGAGCAAGTCATGGGAGGACACTTCTATACGTCAGGCTTACAAAGGAGGCAACATTGTCAATTGGGATAAAGCCAGTTATTTAAAAGAAACATATACACGTTTGAATGATATTGATACATATAAAAAAGTGTCCTCAACCAGACTATTGTGTTCAAAAGTCGTTTACAGAATCTATTAAGGGAACAAGTAGATAGAGGTATGTTATCTCCCAAAAAGGCTGAAAAATTCTTGCTGGAGTCCTCTAAAAAGTCGCATATATATTTCATACCCAAAATCCATAAATTATTACCCCAGGTCGCCCAATTATGGCTGACATTGGCTCTCTTACAAAGCCATTGTCCTAGTATTTAGATTGGCTTTTAATACCTTTCTTGGAAGCCATTCTGGCATATTTAAAAGATACTGGGGATTTTCTCAGAGCGGTTGGTAATTTTGAAATACAAGAAGGTTTTTCCAGAATTCTGCAATAGAGAGGTGTATTGGGAATATAAACCTTATTAAAAAGATCTGACAAAGGTGCGTTTTTTATGGAATACATTGAGGAAGCATTAATTTCCATCCTTCAACATAATGCTTTCACTTTTGATAATGCATGGTATTTTCAGTGCACAGGTACTGCAATGGGTACTCCCATCACGTGCACCTTCGCAAATGTAATCCTTGCTGTTTTTGAAGAGAGACTTATTTCATCAATGTCTAATCTGTTTCTAAAATTAATATGTGCTTATCATAGATATGTGGATGATGTCTTTATAATTTGAGCTAGAACAAAAAATGATTTTACAGATTTTTTGCATTATTTAAACAATGAGAATAATATGAGCATGCACTTTATTTCTCATTTTGGTTATCAAATGTTCACTCAGACTGGGGCATTTAGAAAAATCACTGCCATTAAAAACACTTTACATTAAAACAGCGCACATCCCTCCCACCCAAAGAAGCCTGCATTTTAGTCAATTCCTGCTAGTAAAAACAATAAATAGTGATGAATTACACTATAATGAGCACACTGAAGATGTGGATGAGCAACATTAACTGATTCACTACAAAAGGCTAAAGAATTTACAAAAAGGTGCAGCTCATTTGATAAAACACATAAAAAAGTGTTATCAGTCTGATCCTGGGAGCATGCGATTTGCTGGTCTGTAAAAGGTTAATGGTCAACCCAAAGAAGGCAATCCCCGTTATTTATTATTGCAAAAAAATAGCATTGGATTTTAAAAACTGAAGCATTGGGCCTCCTAGGACTAAATGAAGAAAAATGATCTAACTTTTTCTTGTGATAGATTTCCATTACTCTCTTTATAGCTCCTTATTCAATTGTAAATGATTTTAATTATATCTGTGGGTCAAAGATTATTGTAACTTATCCACGTGATTATGTGATGTGCCTTATTGTGTATGCCATAAAAACACTGAAAAGGAAGCAAGTGCAATAGGGTCTGATCGTTTTAAGATAAAGTGGCTATGAAGCCGTGATGGTCACTGCTCACCTTACTGGGTTGTGTAGCACACAACTAGTATTAGAAGCATGTAATGGTAACTGCTGTGGCTGTTAACCAGTTATTGGGTTGTGTAGCACACAACCAGCATTAGAAGCATCTAATGATAACTGCTGCAGGACCCACACCTCCACTTGCAATGTGGTAGATAATACAAGGATTCTGAAGGGACAAAGTATTGCCAGTCCACGCTGTCACAGAAGACACGTAGCCAGTGGTCCAATTTACTGCTGGTTTATTGGATCCATCCAACGCGTTTCAGAGCCTGCTATGCTCCTTCATCAGGGATCAATCCATTTCAGAGCCTGCTATGCTCCTTTATCAGGGATCAATCCCTGATGAAGGAGCATAGCAGGCTCTGAAATGTGTCGGATGGATCCAATAAACCAGCAGTAAATTGTACCACTGGCTACGTGTCTTCTGTGACAGCGTGGACTGGCAACACTTTGTCCCTTCAGAATCCTTGGATTATCTACCACATTGCAAGTGGAGGTGTGGGTTCTGCAGCAGTTACAATTACATGCTTCTAATGCTGGTTGTGTGCTACACGACCCAATAAGGTGGGCAGTGACCATAACGGCTTCATAGCCACTTTATCTTTAAACAAAAACACCCTATTGCGCTTGCTTCCTTTTCAGTGTTTTTATATATGCAATCCCTGATGAAGGAGCATAGCAGGCTCGGAAACGTGTCGGATGGATCCAATAAACCAGCAGTAAATTGTACCACTGGCTATGTGTCTTCTGTGACAGCGCGGACCGGCAGCACTTTGTCCCTTCAGAATCCTTCTCTTATTGTATATGCTGTAACAGAATGTAGTTTACATGCCATATCGATAGAAGGACCTGTTGAAGTGTTCTGTTTGACATGAAACAGCTGTCGTCCAAGCTGCTACTGCTATTCCCCTGTTAAAATATTTTAATGCATTTTTAATAATGAATTCAAGTTTTTACTAAGGATTGCCACTTTGATATATTTTCTGAAGCTTTGTAAAATCATGATAACTGATGCAGCAGTCATCAGCTGACCCCCGGCTGTCATGTCAAACCATCAGCACTCCACGATCATGTCACGAGCATGCAGATGGGAGCAAAGAGAGACAAGCTTCCTTTGCCGGAGTGTGTTAAATCCCACTGCCAGAGTTTGGCAGCAGGATTTAACTGGCTAACAGCCACAGATGAATTTCCAATTCACCTGCAACTGTTACAGGCAGATGATGGCTGATTGAATGTACATCTCGATTAAAGGTCATGAAATTGTTTAAAATGATGGTATTATAGGTGTGGCATATCTATCTTAATGATTCTACATATGTTTCACAGATACATATAAAAGACAGAGGAATGGTTCAAATTTCAAAAGTTACCGTATTTTTCATAGGACCATAAGACGCACATGTTTTCCCACGGATTGTGGGGGGAAGTGGGGGGTGCATTTTATGGTCCAAATATATGGATCTGTGCTGGCTGTGGGGCTGTGCAGGCTGTGCTTGAGGGAGGGCAGCTCTGGAGTGGCTGGTGCTGGCTGCAGATGTAGCCCGTGATCACATGTCCCCGCTCATTAGTCTACTGTAATATTCACTGCATCCCATTGTCCACCTCTTAGTGCTGAAGCCAGCGCTGAGTGGTGAGCAGGAGTCAGTCTATATTAAATGTACTGACCCCCCATCACTGTATATTCCCCCCATCCTGGGATCTTGCAACCTTCGTCACTGGATATGGCCCCTTGCTGCCGCACATACTAAAATAATAATCGGTGTAACATACCTGTCTGCTGTCCCCTCTGTTTCTTCCTCTGTAGTCGCATCGATCTCTTCCTGTCTGTGTGTCCCTGGGCATCTGAGCATATGACCGACACTGCACAGTGATGTAATCGCTGCGCTTCCAAGTCACATGACAGGATCTCCTTGGGATGCACAGACAGGATGTGCAGAGGAAGTGACTGTACCATATCCAGTGTCTGGGGCTGAAATATCCCAGGATGGGAGGCATATACAGTGATGGGGGTCTAATATCCCAGGATGGGGGGCATATTCAGTGATGGGGTGCAATATCCGAGGATGGGGGCACATACACTGATGAAGGCGTTGTACCAGGATAGGAGACTATATACCAGGATGGGAGGTGCTATATCAGGATGGGAGGCTATATACCAGGATGGGAGGCTATACACCAGAATGGGGGGCTATGTATAAGGATGGGAGGCTATGTATCAGGATGGGTGGCTATATACCAGGATAAGAGGCTATATCCAGGATGGGGGACATATATTATCTGGATGGGGACATTATCCCCATAACAGAGTCAGCAACAGATCCCCCTCCATAACAGTTAATGATAACCACATTTTTTGCTTCATTTTTTTCCCTATTTTCCTCTTCTAAAATCTGGGTGCATCTTATAGTTCGGTGCATCTTATAGTCCAAAAAATATGGTAAGTAATATATGCGAAATGAGTGGCAATGCTTCCTAGCATCCCCATTTAATCAGCAGTTTGAGGGATTGTTTCCTTATCACTGTTTACATCCACTATATTATTATTAGTAGCGTTTCAAGATGTTGCAGTGTTTTCCCATTTACAGTACTTCATTTCGATCTTTAATGGGACAACTTTACAATATGCTACACTTCTGCTGTTAAAAATATGGAATAGAAAAATGTAAGTAACCTGTGTCATTTTGTAATCATTAAGATGACTGCAAGAAAAAACAAAGGTGCCAGAAAACATAAAAATTGTGTAAATACGCATATTGCTTCCAATCTGTAAAAACATTGAGACACTTGGCAAAAGATTAAATAATCTTTTCAGCCATTCCTTTTGTTAAGGGTATCCAGTGTCACTGAGTAACTTTTAGAACACAACTACACAGATTTTTCTCTTATTGCTTTTTTCTTCTCCATCAGTCTGCAGAGACAATACATAAAGTTGGGATTATTCAACCTTTTCAAATTTGAATTTGCCATATTTGGCAAATTTTTCCAGAAAATTTGATTAGCAATGAATAAATTGCAAACGTGCTCCAATTATACTGAAAAGATATGTATAAGGCTCTGAGCTCTCTTGGGACTGTATTCATCCTCTTTATAACCTCTCTTAATCTCCTAAATGCAAACACTGCCTTCATAATGTCAAACTAACCTCCCCATATAACCAGAGGATAATTAACTGTTCACTTTTTTGCAATGTCCCCACCTCCTGACGAAGAAGTAATGAAACAAGAGTTCGGTGGTAGAAATATTGCAAAAAAGTAGCTTTTTAGCTGAAAGTCCTCTTAATATGTTATGCTATTTATATGTTCTGCACTAAGAAAAATGTTATCCAATACATGCCCGCCACAGATATAGCAGTCAATTGTACTGCTAAGTACCACTTAATAATTGCTTCATATAATACATTTATATTTCACTGCTACATAGCAGTCCTTGTATTTTTAATTACTATTTAGTATATTGCATTTTGCCCTAAAGCTTTTTTTACTAAAAATCACTTTTATAAGTCTCAATTTACTTTACTTTTTAATTTTGGACATTTTTGCCTTAACCACTTTATGACCGAATAGCACATCATGAGAGGGTATCAGTTCCCACACCATGACTCTCCATATCCATCACATCTTTAACTCCTTCACAACCAATGACATATATATATATATATATATATATATGTCTTTTGCTGTGTCCCTCCCTCTGATGTGCGCTCAGGTGCTGAGCTCGCATTATCCCCCACACATCTCAGCTGACTTAATCAGCTGAGATGTGTATCCAACAGCACCAATCCGATATCCGATCAGAAGATCCTTTAAATCACGCTGTCAATCACAGTCCAGATCACTGTGGTGGGGATCGCGCCTTTGCACGCTGGTGTTGGAGGTCCCATGATGCGTGATGATTTCTCCTGTGTTCAGATGTGCAGCAGCTGATCTGTACACAGGAGAAGCAATCAAAGTGTGCAACACTGAGGCCCCCAATGGTTCTGGTAAAGTAAATAAAAAATAAAATAAAAGTTTTTAAAAATATGAAATACAAAACAATACAAAAGTTCAAATCACCCCTCTTTTTCCCTATTGAAAATAAAGCTATTAAAAAAATAAAAAATACATATATTTAGTATTACCACATTCAGAAATTCCCGATCTATCCAAATATAAAATCAATTAATCAGATCTATAAATTGCATAATTGAAAAAATGTCCAAATGCCCACATTATGTTTTTTTGGTCACCACTTCATTGCAGTAAAATGCAATAACTGACAATAAAAACAGCGAATCAACCCAAATATGGTATCATTAGAAACATCAGCTTAAGCCATCACACAGCCCCAGATCCCGAAAAATGAGAACACTATAGGTTGTGGAAAACTATGCAAAAGTGAAACTCTTTTTCTTTAAAAAATTTAGAATTTTTTTCACCACTTAGATAACAGTAAAAGTATACATGTTTGGTATCTACGAACTCGTACCAACCCAAGGAATCATACTGACATGTTAGTTTTACAATATAGTGAACATGACCAATTAAACAAATAAAAACAAACATGTAGTTGCACTTTTTTGTAATTTCAATGCACCTGTTTTTTTTCCTGCTTTCCTGTACACTATGCACTGTGTGCAGAATTATTAGGCAAATAAGTATTTTGATCACATGATACCGTATATACTCGCGTATAAGCCGAGTTTTTCAGCCCAAAAATTGGGCTGAAAAGTCTCCCCTCGGCTTATACGCGAGTATATACGGTATATAAAAATAAAAAAAATCTCTAGGGGTAGTACACAGCAGCCCCAGGTCCCCCTCACTGTTTGGCGCCCCCACCGCTGCGCTCATACATTACCGGTCTAGCAGCTGTCATCCTCCGGTGGCGGATCGCGGCTCCCGGCTCCGGCTTCCATCTTCTTCTGTGTCTTCCTGCATGTCACATGACCGGCCGGCGTCGCGATGACGTCATCGCGATGCGCCCCGGTCACAATGCAGGAAGACACAGAAGAAGATGGAAGCCGGAGCCGGGAGCCGCGATCCGCCACCGGAGGATGACAGCTGCTAGACCGGTAATGTATGAGCGCAGCGGTGGGGGCGCCAAACAGTGAGGGGGACCTGGGGCTGCTGTGTACTACCCCTGGGGCTGCTGTATATACCCCTGGGGCTGCTGTGTACTACCCCTGGGGCTGCTGTGTACTACCCCTGGGGCTGCTGTGTACTACCCCTGGGGCTGCTGTATATACCCCTGGGGCTGCTGTGTACTACCCCTGGGGCTGCTGTGTACTACCCTGGGGCTGCTGTGTACTACCCCTGGGGCTGCTGTGTACTACCCCTGGGGCTGCTGTGTACTACCCCTGGGGCTGCTGTGTATTACCCCTGGGGCTGCTGTGTACTACCCCTGGGGCTGCTGTGTATTACCCCTGGGGCTGCTGTGTATTACCCCTGGGGCTGCTGTGTATTACCCCTGGGGCTGCTGTGTATTACCCCTGGGGCTGCTGTGTACTACCCCTGGGGCTGCTGTGTATTACCCCTGGGGCTGCTGTATATACCCCTGGGGCTGCTGTGTACTACCCCTGGGGCTGCTGTGTACTACCCCTGGGGCTGCTGTGTACTACCCCTGGGGCTGCTGTGTACTACCCCTGGGGCTGCTGTGTACTACCCCTGGGGCTGCTGTAAATACCCCTGGGACTGCTGTGTACTACCCCTGGGGCTGCTGTGTACTACCCCTGGGGCTGCTGTAAATACCCCTGGGACTGCTGTGTACTACCCCTGGGGCTGCTGTATACACCCCTGGGGCTGCTGTATATACCCCTGGGGCTGCTGTGTACTACCCCTGGGGCTGCTGTGTACTACCCCTGGGGCTGCTGTGTATTACCCCTGGGGCTGCTGTGTACTACCCCTGGGGCTGCTGTGTATTACCCCTGGGGCTGCTGTGTATTACCCCTGGGGCTGCTGTGTATTACCCCTGGGGCTGCTGTGTATTACCCCTGGGGCTGCTGTGTACTACCCCTGGGGCTGCTGTGTATTACCCCTGGGGCTGCTGTGTATTACCCCTGGGGGTGCTGTGTATTACCCCTGGGGCTGCTGTGTATTACCCCTGGGGCTGCTGTGTATTACCCCTGGGGCTGCTGTGTATTACCCCTGGGGCTGCTGTGTACTACCCCTGGGGCTGCTGTATACACCCCTGGGGCTGCTGTATATACCCCTGGGGCTGCTGTGTACTACCCCTGGGGCTGCTGTGTACTACCCCTGGGGCTGCTGTGTACTACCCCTGGGGCTGCTGTGTATTACCCCTGGGGCTGCTGTGTACTACCCCTGGGGCTGCTGTGTATTACCCCTGGGGCTGCTGTGTATTACCCCTGGGGCTGCTGTGTATTACCCCTGGGGCTGCTGTGTATTACCCCTGGGGCTGCTGTGTACTACCCCTGGGGCTGCTGTGTATTACCCCTGGGGCTGCTGTGTATTACCCCTGGGGCTGCTGTGTATTACCCCTGGGGCTGCTGTGTATTACCCCTGGGGCTGCTGTGTATTACCCCTGGGGCTGCTGTGTACTACCCCTGGGGCTGCTGTGTACTACCCCTGGGGCTGCTGTGTACTACCCCTGGGGCTGCTGTGTACTACCCCTGGGGCTGCTGTGTACTACCCCTGGGGCTGCTGTGTACTACCCCTGGGGCTGCTGTAAATACCCCTGGGACTGCTGTGTACTACCCCTGGGGCTGATGTATACACCCCTGGGGCTGCTGTATATACCCCTGGGGCTGCTGTGTACTACCCCTGGGGCTGCTGTGTACTACTCCTGGGGCTGCTGTGTACTACCCCTGGGGCTGCTGTGTATTACCCCTGGGGCTGCTGTGTACTACCCCTGGGGCTGCTGTGTATTACCCCTGGGGCTGCTGTGTATTACCCCTGGGGCTGCTGTGTATTACCCCTGGGGCTGCTGTGTACTACCCCTGGGGCTGCTGTGTACTACCCCTGGGGCTGCTGTGTACTACCCCTGGGCTGCTGTGTACTACCCCTGGGGCTGCTGTATACACCCCTGGGGCTGCTGTATATACCCCTGGGGCTGCTGTGTACTACCCCTGGGGCTGCTGTGTACTACCCCTGGGGCTGCTGTGTATTACCCCTGGGGCTGCTGTGTATTACCCCTGGGGCTGCTGTGTACTACCCCTGGGGCTGCTGTGTACTACCCCTGGGGCTGCTGTGTACTACCCCTGGGGCTGCTGTGTACTACCCCTGGGACTGCTGTGTACTACCCCTGGGGCTTCTGTATACACCCCTGGGGCTGCTGTATATACCCCTGGGGCTGCTGTGTACTACCCCTGGGGCTGCTGTGTACTACCCCTGGGGCTGCTGTGTACTACCCCTGGGGCTGCTGTGTATTACCCCTGGGGCTGCTGTGTACTACCCCTGGGGCTGCTGTGTATTACCCCTGGGGCTGCTGTGTATTACCCCTGGGGCTGCTGTGTATTACCCCTGGGGCTGCTGTGTATTACCCCTGGGGCTGCTGTGTACTACCCCTGGGGCTGCTGTGTACTACCCCTGGGGCTGCTGTGTACTACCCCTGGGGCTGCTGTGTACACCCCTGGGGCTGCTGTGTACACCCCTGGGGCTGCTGTGTATACCCCTGGGGCTGCTGTGTATACCCCTGGGGCTGCTGTGTACACCCCTGGGGCTGATGTGTATACCCCTGGGGCTGATGTGTATACCCCTGGGGCTGCTGTGTACTACCTAAGGGCTGCTGTATACCACTGGGGCTGCTGTATATACTGCTGGGGCCTGCATACCACTGGGGAGGCTGCTGTATACTACCACTGGGGAGGCCTGTATACCACACTGCTGGGGGCTGTATACCTGTGCTGGGGTCCACCCTCGGCTTATACACGAGTCAATAGGTTTTCCCAGGTTTTGGGGGCAAAAGTAGGGGGTCGGCTTATACACGGGTCGGCTTATACACGAGTATATACGGTACTTTTTATACATGTTGTCCTACTCCAAGCTGTATAGGCTTGAGAGTCAACTACCAATTAAGTAAATTAGGTGATGTGCATCTCTGTGATGAGGAGGGGTGTGGTGTAATTATATCAACACCCTATATAATTAATTATTGCTTAATTATTAGGGAAATGCCTTTCCTTAGGCGAAATGGGTCAGAAGAGAGATTTGACGGGCTCTGAAAAGTCTAAAATTGTGAGATGTATTGCAGAGGGATGCAGCAGTCTTAAAATTGCCAACCTTTTGAAGCGTGATCACCGAACAATCAAGCGTTTCATGGCAAATAGCTAACATGGTTGCAAGACGCGTGTTGGGCAAAAAAGGCGCAAAATAACTGACCATGAATTGAGGAAAATCAAGCTTGAAGCTGCCACGATGCCATTTGCCACCAGTTTTGCCATATTTCAGAGCTGCAAAGTTACTGGAGTATAAAAAAGTACAAAGGGTGCTATGCTCAGGGATATGGCCAAGGTATGGAAAGTTAAAAAACTACCACCTTTGAACAAGAAACATAAGATAAAACGTCAAGACTGGGCCAAGAAATATCTTAAGACTGATTTTGCAAAGGTTTTATGGACTGATAAAATGAGTGACCCTTGATGGGCTAGATGGATGGGCCAGAGGCTGGATCAGTAAAGGGCAGAGAGCTCCACTCAGACTCAGACACCAGCAGGGTGGAAGTGGGGTTCTGGTATGGGCTGGTATCATCAAAGATGAACTTGTGGGACCTTTTCGGATTGAGGATGGAGTGAAGCTCAACTCCCGGACCTACTACCAGTTTCTGATCGTGCTGTGCTGCATGGTAACAGTTAGGGCCAGTGCCCATGCTAGCCTTCGCTGATTAACCCTCCAGAGGCCATAATTGATAGTGATCGTAGCATTTGGAAGGTTGTAGGAGGGAGGTGGCTGCCCTTCTCACTACCATTGTAAAAGAAAAATGAAATATAAGTAAATATTCTATACATATATACAGTATTGGCAGGATATGTAAATTTACTAACAAGAATTTCTCACAAGGGTGTATATACATATATCGTACAATTTAGAGTGACATTCATTACAAATCAAACATTGGGCAAAACAGTGAGTTATATGCAAGGACAGGGAGGGCATCCAAAGAAGAAAAAGAAAGAAAACTTGAAGTATATGGTAAGGACAGGTTTGGGTGTACCCTTGTTTCAAAAAGTTGTAGCGCTTTGATGTAGGAAGGTTTATATGTTTAGTTAGACCCGCTGGAAGTAAACATTTTTTTTTTTAAATAATGTTTGTATACTTTGTGTTACATTGTTCATAGTGTGAATACTAATTTGTCAAGTCTTGGTTATTTATTCTCATCAAAATTCACCCATTATGTTCTAAAAGGGATTTTGTATTATGGCATATGGAATAATATATATTGATGACCAATGAGTCTATGTGAATATTAAGTCTATCATTTATGATAAAAAATTATCACATAATTTACTTCTACAATATGCTTTATTATTATTATTATTAATTAACTAATTTATTTATTTATATATCCCCATTAATTCTATGGTGCTGTACATGAGAAGGGGTTACATACAATGGCCTCAATGTACACCAGTATGCAAAAACAAGGAGTTTGTATGAATCTTAGTGAGGTCCGGCTAAAAAAAAAGGAAGGTTATTTGTCAGGGATAGCGGAATGATTCAGCACCATTAGGATATATTTATGATTAGTTACCTATTACTTGAAACAGAGTACAGACTCAGTTGCTCTTAGATTTAATTTCAGGAGTTACGGTAAAAGTTCCCAGTATGGAAGACAGTCATACCCTTCTTGAAAAGATGTAAATATGGTTATTCATAATAAAGAGCAATTAAATAAAATGAGTATACACAATGCATAAATGCCACTTGATACAGGATAACTGACTTAAACATGATTGGATAAGCAAGCAATGTCCTACAGTTTGCAATGTCTTTAATGAAATCTTCCTACTTAAGGAAATTGTCACCAGCTCTGCTGCAAATCAGAGATACTTCAGTTAACATCATTGTAACAAAAGGGCACTAAGTGTTATCAGATCAATAGTCATAACTTATGTGCAAGTATGCTGTATTAGGACCTTTCTATGGAGAGTCTGCTTCCCCTGGTTATGAGTTCATCTAAAATAGCACAAAATGATAGTATGTAAAGCGCCTTCTAAGTGGGATCCCAAGGGATCTGGAATCCCCAGCTATGCATACCTTATGACTGGCTCCTGGAGCTTTGGCAGTGTGCTCCTGCCAGGCCACGGTGCTCTGCTTATATGTCCCATGATTGCAGGACTCAGAAGTGAGGAAAGATGCCGGTGCATGCACCATGTTTCCTTATTCACTCCTGGATCCGTTGCCTATATAGTAACTAGGATGCTGCTAGTGTTTGTTTCTATAAGCGGACCGCGCATGTGTGGTTCTCCATCTTCAGTTCGCTGTTATATGCAAGCAATTGAGGAGTCTGTCTCTTAATCAGAGGAAAGAAAAGGAGGATGAAAAGAGAAAATTCAGTGGAAATGTAACAAGCAATAGGATAGCAGTACAAGGGGAAAAATAATTTAGAATAAGATAAAAGTTATAAACATTTTGATTGTTAGGTAACACCAGAGTCATAGCGGGATATGATGACCAATACAATGCTCTTTGTCAGATCAATAGTCATAACTTATGTGCAAATATGCTGTATTAGGATCTTTCTATGGAGAGTCTGCTTCCCCTGGTTATGAGTTCATCTAGAGTCATGCTAAGGAATTTAATGAATATAAGATTGCTTATTTGTAAAATAAATGTGGGTACATAACCCTGTGAGAAACAGGAATAATGATTGTTCATTATATTCATATACTTATTAGATATGAGAGTGTTCAATACATGCATAGTAGGGATCTCAACTAGGAATGAGAGAGTATAAGCGTTACTATTCGGTACTCTCCGAATGGTAACAATATTCGGGCTACTCGCTACTCCCCGAGTTTCTTGTGATTACTCGGGAGTTGTGAGTAGTCCTTTCACTTTCGCAGTGTATCTGTATATACACTGCGAAAGTGCACTGAAAGTGAATAAAAGTTGTTAAAAAATAAAAAAATATCACACTCACCTATCTGACGCCTACATCCGGACCAGCAAAGAAGACATTCGATCAATGACAAGCACCTGCGAGTCTGACAGCCAATCAGATGGCTGGTAGAGATCTGGCCAATCAGATGGCCAGACGTCACAAACCACGTGATCGCTACCAGCCACCTGATTGGCCAGATTGCCAGGTCATTGATGCACGTTCAAGACCTGGCAGTCTGGCCAATCAGGTGGCCCATCTGATTGGCTGTCAGACTCGCAGGTCCTTGTCGCTGATCGGATGTCTTCTTTGCCAGTCCCGATGGCGTCGGATAGGTGAGTATGATATTTTTTTATTTATTAATAAATTTTATTCACTTTTAGTGCACTTTCGAAGTGTATATATAGATACACTACAAAAGTACTCGCCCATTCACTGCCATTGGACTCGCTATACTCGCAACGAGTACCGAGTACCAGGACCTACTCGTTGCGAGTATAGCAAGTCTGATTATTGCAGTACTCGCTCATCCCTAATCTCAACCCTTGAATAGACAGACAAAAAATAAATTAAGGAAAAAATGCATATGGATAATAAACAAAGAAAAACTAAAATCATACAAATAATAAAATAGCCAAAATAAACATTCTTAATTAGGGGGAGATAGAAAAACAGAGAAGAAAGAAGAGATAGAATTAATTCCATCTAAACTATCTATATTTCCACCCATATTCACCAAGAGATTGAATACGTTGTCCAACTGCTTTAGACATTTTAATGTACATATACCAACAGTATAATGTACATAACATGCTATGAATTCTTACATTTGGGAGATGAAGAAAAAGGAATAGTGATAGATTCAGAAATATTCTCTCTGGAGAAAAGGAAAAGTACTTATTTAACATGTTAGCCAGTCCAATCTAATTCCCTATTTAAACCCTTTGGGGTGAATATTAGTGATGTATAGATCCAAAAGCTTTCCCTTTCCTTGAGCAATTGTATGTGGTTGCCTCTTCTCCCAGGTCTGGTCATTTTCTCTATTACTAGATATCCAAGTTGGGACACTGAGTGTCCCACTGAATGGAAATAGTATGGGAGAGGCAACCATGGTTTGTTACACATGATCATTGATTTGTGACTAAAGATGTGGTCCCTAATATGCTGGTTAGTTTCCCCAACATACAAGGGACCGCACAGACATTTCATGATGTATATCACAAAGTTATAATTCTACAGACGTATACACCCGCGCTGCTCTGTTAGCTTCAAAACGCGCACTGCGCATGCGCATGCACATGCGCAGTGCGGATCTTGAAGCCAACAGCGGCGCGGGTGTAAATACGTCACCCGGCGCCGGAAATGACGCGTATCGCGTCACCCAGCCCCACTACAGGCCGGCAGAGACACCACAGAGCGGTGGGGAGGCGCGCATTTTAATCAAATTACAAGATCATGCCTATGGAGGCGTGATATCATGAAGAGGGAGCGCCTGCCAGGGTGACTATGAATAGCATAGTCACTCATTATCATCCATAATGAGGTACTATAATAACATTTTTCTTCAATGTCACTTGCTGCATTTAGAAGCTAAAAGGAGTGTAGGGTAAGTGTTACTATGCTGTAGGGACAGCTTTTAATAGGTTTTGAGGTGTTTTGGGGGTGACAGGATCCCTTTAATGGTTACATGACCCTGGACAGCGGCAGATACTATACGTACATTACGTACAGTATCTCCTCTAGTTTCAGGGGTGCCGCGGCAGCAGGGATGAGCAAAGTATACGGTAACCGCATTGCTCTGGATTACACATCCAGAGCAATCCGGTTACCGGATTGCGGGTCACAGAACTGCTCCAAAAACTGCAGCCTGCATGATTTTTAGTGCAGGCAGCAGATCCGGAGCCGGTAACCGGAATGCATGTAGTGCAATCCGGTTACCATAATGGGCTCCTATGGGGAGCGGTTCCTGCTCCGGTTTTGAGCTTTTTGAAAGCTCAAAACTGGATCAGGTTTCAAAAATAGAGCCACATATGTGACCCTAGCCATAATCTGAAATACATAAACCAGTCACTATACTTTTGGGAATGGATCTGTTTTAAGCCTTTTTTGATAATATTTTAATCTTGATGGAATAAAAAATTTTGATTATACATAGTAATCTGGACGAGACGCTGGAATTTCTCACATACTGTGACCTGCACAGATCTCCTGCATCTGTTTCCTTGCTCCGCCCGGATTTGATTGGAGTCTATGGACCTGGTTCAGCAGTCACAAAAGAGCTGACAAGAGGGGCGAGCTGAAAGAAACTTTTTTCTATATAATTTGTGTGGTATAAGCATCTGGTTTAAGGGCAAAAAAAACTTAAACTTTGAAAATTGTGACCTTTTTCAATTTTTTTGCCATATATTTTATATTTTAATTAATAAATGTACCAAAATTTACCACTAACATGAAGAACAACATTTTATGAAAAAACATTCTCAGGACCATTGGGATTCATTGAAGCATTCCAGAATTATTAGCTCACTGGTCAGGTTTTTGAAAAAAAAATTGACTTCGTCATTACCATGCAAAAAGGCTAGGTCCTTAAGGGGTTAATAATATTTAATTATGGGAAAATGTTTGCAATATAAACAAACATATGTAGGTTAATGTTTCCATACTTTTCTATTTTTTTAAGGAAATTCTCCCCTCACTCAAGCCGACTTTTGGAAGATCAATGGCGCCAGCATCGCGCCGCCCATATTTTCCTGAAGGCCAGTTTAGGGAGATCTATGGTTCCTGTCATGCCCTGCAGGATCATCCCCTACTCTCAGTCCAGTGCCTGCATAATCACCCCACTGATGTTTTCTATAGCCCCGGCTCCACCGTCACCAAACACTCCTATCCCTCTATAGCCCCGCTCCACCATTGCCCCACACTCCATTCCCTGGGAAAATATATATTCTTAATATAAGTCTGACCTCCATTTTCACATAATTATTTCCCTATTTTCTTCCTCCAAATATGTGTTACATCTTATGGTCCACAAAATGCGGTAGTTAAACAAATGTATAAAAAAAAAATATGAGGGGACAGTTAAAGTTAAATGTCTGGATTTGGGGCAATTTTCTTTTATATTTAAATAAATAATTATCCTCCTCTTTACAAAGTAGATTGCACAATAAACATAAAAACTGAACATTTGCTAGTCACAATATGCACACCATGTTTATAGGGATTTTATTTGTTTTGAAAGATTTTTGATTTTTTTTTGTTTTTAATAAAATATATTTCATAATAAATACAGGTATGCAAATTAATATTGCATTGCTTTCTTCTCTTATATTGGTTCTTAAATGTTGTACTGATGTTAGGGCCGCTTCACACTGCGGCATGATCCGGTCCGGTTCTGTCCGGGAGGACCCAGACAGCCACGGATCGGATCAGCACACAGGATTGGGGGGCTATTATGCCCTCCGGTCCTGTGTGTAGCGCACGCAGCTGCAGCCGCTGACAGGTCAGGACCGCGGCGCCCGCGGTCCTGACTTATCTGCAGCAGGAACTGTGTGCGCTGCACACAGGACCGGAGGGCATAATAGCCCCCCAATCCTGTGTGCTGATCCGATCCGTGGCTGTCTGGGTCCTCCCGGACAGAACCGGACCGGATCATGCCGCAGTGTGAAGCGGCCCTAACACTCTTACGATACATGTTTGGACTGTGCAACTACTTCTACCTACGCGAGCAAGCAAACCATCTGATTTTGACTTCCTTTTTTACACTTGTTTTGCCTTTTAGCATATTAATATCGAAGAAAAAAAATGTGAAAAATAAATCAAATGCAGTAATTCAGTATTTGTTTTATATAGCAACAGGGCAATCACGGTGAGTTGTGTAATGATGGTGATTTAGTGTAATTGGTGTCAATTTCCTTTTGCTATATTGTACCAGCCATTTGGACTTGTCACTCAAAAAACGTCCAATAAAAATATTTTTACAAATTGGAACAAAAAAATTTGCAACCTCTAGTCTTAAATGGAACCTGTCAGGTCCAGTCATTGTCCTTAATCAATACTGTAGAAGGATGCATGCCAATTTCTGCCTTCTATAATGTCTTACATAATTTTCCAACACTTCTATCTTTTAAAAGCATATTTTTTTATCTCCTGACTAGTATGAGCTTTTGTGACAGGACACATGCAACAGGGAATCCCGACCCTAGGAATAGAAATTCCTTGGTTGTTCTCACCATGACTCCCTGATTGTGATTGACAGCTTGCATACAATCACTATCACATGACATTTAACACTAGAAGTCCCAGAGACGGGTCATTTGACCTTTTTACCATTGAAAACCAAGGATCCTTTAAATTCCCGGGACTTCTAGTGTTAATCTACTATGGCAGGAATTAATTGCAGGTTATAAATTACACTGAGGTATTTGAGAACAACATGAGCAGTATGATTATGCCTATGTTCTGAATTGTCAATCCATAGAATCACACTGCCACTGGCAAAGCAGGAAAACAGACATCTGGAGCCATGCAATCCTATAAATTAATTTTGAGACAACCCATTTAACCCTGCTATTCTTTTTGGTCAAAAAATTACCAAACTTAAAATGTTTGATTTCATTTTTCATTTGTTTATGAACAACCTTGTTCACTTACAGTATAATAATGCAACAGGTATTCAAAGAAAAGCTCTCAAGCAAAGCAAAAGAATCTTTAACTCACACGAATGGAAATGGATCCTGGGACACCGGACACGGCAGCTGGCTTCTGCCTGAGTAATTATATGAACAAAACCTTTTCCAAGGGAAAGAGTCCAAGTCCCAGTCTCAGTTAAAATCTTCAATTCTTTATTTTGGTTCCATATACAAGGTTAAAATGAAGACAGACCAAGCAGGGTCCCGCTTGACATGTTTCAAGTCAAGGACCCTTACTCATAAGCTATGAGTAAGGGTCTTTGACCTGAAACATGTCAGGCGGGACCTTGCGTGGTCTGTCTGCTTTTTAACCTTGTATATGGAACCAATATAAAGAATTGAAGATTTTAACTGCACAAAACGTGGAACTTGAACTCTTTCCCTAGGAAAAGGTTTTGTTTTATTCAAATAAAACACTTAAATTAGCTAAACATCAAGACTTTAATAGGTCCGGTCAAAAATGACCTGAACATTATAAGTCTATAGTAAACTCGAACATTACAGCAGGGCTAAGCACATCGCTGTATATTTTAAGTTGGTGTTCCTAAATATCGTTATGAAAAATAACACGTTTCTATGGATGTACTCATGGAAAAATAGCATACACAAAGTTTATTCTCTGTAGAACTCAAAGAAAAGTAATTAAAGTAAAGTCACAGACAATATCTTCATGATGTTTGAAAGCAGCATAATTTTTCAATAATGGTCTTGTACTACAAAATGCTTATTTCCCTGGAAGGGGCATGAAAAACATCGAAATCAATATGGAACCAATCCATAAAGCGATAACAGTATTTTCAGTAACTTTACAGAGTGCAGTATCGGTGTTACTGCAATTTAATGAAGAGCATGTATGGTGATATCCACGAAATAGGTGATAAATTGCAGATTACTTAACGTGTGATAGCTGGGACACACACCAATCCTGAAAACAGGATCATAGATGCCTATTTAGATGGTGGCTTCATTTGTTGTCTACAGGGCTGCCAGATATAGCTTAGTTCAGTACTCAGCTATCTTTTGCAGTACAATAGACAACTAATAGCACAGTTCTGCACGAGTGTGGCCAATGCTCCATTCTCAAAGGACATTTTTGGTGGATAATCGAACGTGTTGGGGAGTAGACTTTCAGAGGATGGGGGATATTCTATAACACTATTCTCCAGATTATTATAGGTCCAATAGTAGGACCTTAGGTTTGGTTCTTAATTGGGAATACGTTTTTACATGATAAACTTCACATTTTTATTTTATCTGTACTGAATAACATGTCAAGAAAGCTCAATAAGATATCTTGGAAAAGCAATGTCTCAATTAAGGTGACAGTCAAGTAATAGGTTTAGATGATATGCATGGCCATCTGTCAGAAATCATTTTACTACATTTCAATATATATAGAGGACATATCATTTTATATACAGTGCTTATTCAGATTGGGATTGAGAACTAGCAGTTTGTGCCAGGAAACAAAAGGTAAATTATTATTTCAGCTGTCAATCTGTATGATGGTGTTGCAAAGGGACTCCTTCAGAAGCTGAATGTTGTACCAACAGCCTGCAGTTATTCTGAAATGAGGAGCTGATGATTAAGAGGTCAGTTGTTAGCTACAGTAGCAGATGTTGTTGGTGTTTGCCTCGGTAAGGTGCTCTCTGTCTGCAAAACAAAGTTTCTATTTGAAAAAAATCTAAGTGCATCTTCCCTAGAGGATTATATCGCCATTTAATTTCTATCTTGGCCTGCTGCCAGAATAATTCACATTTTTCAACCAAAGTGACACCATTTATTCATTTTCCTCTAGTTGTGCCTGATTTCTTTGTTTTTATTTTTCCATGCTTATTAAAACTCCAGAATTCTTAAGCCTTTTATGCTGCATTTGAAAGAAGATTATATTTTGCTGCTTTCACATATAAGCTGAATTTGTTAATAATATTCAAAACATTGTCATATTACAGATAATTGATTTGTTTTAGAAGATCAGAGGTAGGAAATGTAGAGATTTCATTATCACAGCTAATTAATTGATCAGTTATTTGTATGACTGCGGTGAATGGAATGCAACCAAATTACACAGTTCAATAGTTCAATGCCTTGTGTGTACTCTTAGGTGGCAAAATGAATTACCATACTTATAGTATAATTGCAATATTGTTATTTTGTAGCCTATAGCTTTTTAATGGTTGATTCTTTCCATGGTTTGGAATCTTGCATCCATTTAACTTTGAAATTAAACACTTTATAAACTCACACTCATTGCTATAGTAAAGGTTTATAATACAGTACAGCTATATGGGACGGGTGGTGGTGAGGTTTTCTTTGTGGACCCTAAACAACCTGTTACGGTACCTCTGAGTGTATGTATGTGCGTAATCTGAGGATTAACTACCTACCCCTCTTCAGGCTACAAGTGGTATGATAATCGGGGAACCTTCAAAAATATGCAACAAATCAGAGAGACCAGTATCTATTTTAAAAATTAAAAATATCTTAAATGGAATTACTTAAAGCATAAAATTTTTATTTAATAATAATGTAGAGCAAGAGATTTTAATAAACTTTCAAATATACTTTTTAAGTGAAATCTGGTGGAAAACCATACATAAACCTTCCATATGGTGCCCCCCTAGACTGTGTCTGAAGAAGACATATGTTCTTTCTCAGTCAGATCCATCTTCACACTGAATACGGGCACATAACTATATAAGGTTAAGGGGGCAGGTCCTACACTGTGTGCGAGTTCCTGACTGCTGCTGTGCACAGTGCTGAGCAATGTCAGAATGTTAGGAGCAGTGCAAACATCTCTGCCCTTTCCTTGGCACAAGATTATCTGGTCTGTCATCTGGCTCCTTCTCTGCTGACTCCACACACAGCTGACAATCTCTGCTGTCACATTGCACTCCTCTCTATCAGCTGCTGGCCAAGCCCACACAGCCCTAAAATGCAGTTTTTAAAAGGGCACAAAAATGTTGAGAAAATAAGTAATTTGGCACAAAATGTTATATACTTCTTCTGCTGCAGAGTCAGTACATGGCACTGTGCCGCCCCTTCGGTTCAGTCACCTCAGTGGTATTTCCTCCCTAACAGGTGGTGGTATCATGTACAGAGGTAATTGGATCTTCCTTCACAGGGTAACCTATGCATCCATGCACAGCCTGATCCCTGTCCAGAAGGGGGAGAATAAACACCTGATTTTTAGTTTAACTCAATCTTCTGGCTGGGGGAGGGGTTAGAGTAGTGAGTAAGGGAAGGGAAGAGAAGCACGAGGAGTTGGAGAGAGAACATGACTGGGGTTGGAGCTGCTGAAAGCTCACTCAATTCCGAAAGCAGGACACCAAAGTCCTGGGCTACCTAGGAATTGCAAACCCTGGAAGCAGAATCTGGAGATCAGGAGCCTGTAGGTATGCTGGTCACCTTTAGAATTAGCAGCACAGCATTACAGAGAGCGCAGAGCTGTGGCAAACAGGGCAGCTTGCAATGCCTGCTGGCTGGAGCTGTTACAGAAAAGAGAAGCAAGGATGACATCAGTTCATAAACTTCTGAATCTAAAAACCAGGCAAGAATAGAAGGAAGGCTTATTCTCCCCACTTAGTTGGGTGGACTCCAGTTGCTTCTGGACAGACTGGACCCTGACCTGGTGTCAGTACCCTTGATTCATCTTGTACCATCCTTCAGTAAAGGTACAGACTGCACTGCTCTGCCTGCTCATCTCTGTCTGCTGCATCTTTCACTACAAACCCCAGCATCACCTACTACTACACCCCAGAGGCTCCCTACAGCTGAGGGGGATGCTCCATCTAGCTGCTCTACCATCTACCCCCTGGAGGCCCCTGCAGCACTGGTCACTCCTGACAAGATCCCTCAGCTGGCATCATAAATCATCCATAACCTCTATCCCTCTGTAAATATCCCCATTTACTTGTCCGGTCAGGGCTACAGTGCTGGGCAATCACCACTATGATATCCCTGATAGACTGTATGCTTGGCTACCGATTACACCGGCCCGCGCAACTGTAAGAGTAGCTCATTATTACATGTGTAAATTTGGAGTCTATGTGCTGCTGATAGAGGCAGATAATGGCTGAATATTAAAAGCATCATCTGATGAGAAAAATGCTGGCAGGACTTGCGAGCCAGCTTCAAAGACAGGGAGCTGGCATATGATATAAATGTGCATCATATGTCGTTATTTATAAAAGTCAGTAAAAACCCTTACTTTCTGCTTACAAGTTTAGTCATGTTTTTCAATGTGTAGAGCTATCTAGATATAGTCTATAACTACCTATTGTAGTCTAAGGGGCTATTCAAATGACTCTGACACACGACCGAGTTGTCCACCCAAAATCAAGGTGGTCCACTCGGTCACCTTCTATTATCAAATTAATGTACTGGTGTACAAATACAGTGCATTATGTGGCCAATATTCAGACATGTACATACATTTTGCATTATCACACTGCAACTAATGAATACGTAAATGGTACTATTACTGTAAACATTGGAAATGTAAGATACTGTAAAGCTATGAAACATGACATTCAGCATGCAGCACAACACAGAGGTTTAACGGCATTGTTTGGGGAGAGGAAGGCCCTAATGGTAGGAAGTGGGGGATAGGACACCTCCTGACACTAACCAGTGTCCGTCTCTAAGCTTCCCTACTTCTCTATATGGAACATTCCTCCACACTATCATGTGCCTAGTCTTTGACTGTCACCTCTACTCACTCTGTCTATTGACAACGCCAGTTAGTACACTAGATTGCAACACTGTTGTAATCAGACATGAGGACAGGTAAACAGAAAGGGTACATATACTGTACATTAAGGATACGAAAAACTTGAGAGTAGTAACCCGAGAGTGTAGGCTGCCAATGGCTTCTCTCCAAACAGCAGGTCTCCTGCAACAACTGGAGTCCTCCATGCTCGACAAATGGTCAGCATAGACTGAATCTACAGTATAACCGATGTCAGGTGATAGGTCAGGTGACTATTTAAAGTTAGGTTGGTGTGGCAATCAACCAGCATCACCTGACACAGACTAAGAAGCTGCTACCAGCTAGGAAGTACTAAAATTAACGATTGCTAGTACAAAAGAAATTAATCATGTTTAATTGTCCTACTGACTTGTGACTAGAGATGAGCCACCACCCTAGTTTTCTAATTTGATTCGGTTCGCCGAATTGGGTGTTTGTTCGTCGAATGTTCGTCAAATGCTCGTCGAACACTGTTGAATCCCATTAAATACAATGGCAAGCCAACACAAATACATACACATAGAAAACACCTTCTAAAGTGTCCAAAAGGTGACAAACTACTCAGAGGATACAACAAACATATGGAAAAGAAAAACTACATATAAAAATGCGAAAAGAAAAGAGATAGATGAGTAAAAGTGGGAGGAGACACAGATATAGGCATGTCATGCCCTTCCAGAATCAGTTTTTACTACAGTAGTTGTAAGGCATCATGCCCACGATGAGTAGTTGTTGAGTTTTATTTCAGTATCTGTAATGGCCACATCAAAAAGATGAGTATTTGGTGCATTTTACTTCAGTATCTGTAAGGCCATGTTCAGGCAATGATTATTTGGTGCGTTTCACTTCAGTATCTGTAAGGCCATGTGCAGATGATGATTATTTGGTGTATTTCACTTCAGTATCTGTAAGGCCATGTGCAGATTATGATTATTTGGTGTGTTTCACTTCAGTATCTGTAAGGCCATGTGCAGATGATGATTATTTGGTGCCTTTCACTTCAGTATCTGTAAGGCCATGTGCAGATGATGATTATTTGGTGTGTTTTACTTCAGTATCTGTAAGGCCATGTGCAGATGATGATTATTTGGTGCGTTTAATTTCAGTATCTGCAAGGCCATGTGCAGATGATGATAATTTGATGCGTTTTACCTCAGTATCTGGAAGGCCTTGTGCAGGCGATGAGAATTTGGTGCAGTTTTAACGCAGCATCTGTAAGGTCTCGTGCACATGCTGAGCATTGTGTCACATTTAGGGGACTACAACAAGAGTCTCCATTTTCCCAAAAATTTGGGCCCAGACACCACTTCAGTGGCATCAATTGCCCCACAGTTGCAAGCTGAAAATGGTTGGTGAGGTGACTTTCATGCAGCACATTCCAAAATCCACAAGCCTTTAGTCTCCCCATGTTTTCTGTAAGATTTGTCACCAGAATGTCAGTAGCGGCCAAAAAATCTGGGTAACTATGGAGACAGCAGGAGAAGGGGCTGCTGTCCAAGTCTTGCCATCCCCACGAGTTGTGCGTCAATCCTCTGAAAGTAGAAGTTCCTCCACTGCTTCTGCCTCCTAAACCTTGTCTCGGTCCTCCACCTGCACCCAAAGCCTGTCTGGTAATGCCACCCACGTTCTAACTGCACAAGGAATCCTGCACACCTTCTTACTATGATGGCAGCAGGGCTCAACGGCATCAGGCGGTCTTCACCTTGAAATGTATGGGAAATGTGAGTTACACAGCTGAGGAGTTGTGGTCTGCTGTGGAGACCGAGTTTGATCAATGCTTGTATCCACTGAACCTGCAGCCAGGGAAGGCCTTGTGTGACAATCCTGCAATGCTGGGTGCAGCCCTCCGCCGGGGCAATGTGACATACGTGCCTTGCATAGCACATGTCTTAAACCTGGTTGTCCAGCAAATTTTTGCACACTATCTGTCTCTAGATGGTCTTCAGCAGAGGGTACGGTCGCTGTATGCTCACTTCTGCCGTTCGCATCCCGCAGCCCTAGAGATTGCCTGTGTATCGTATCTCTACTGTTACAGTGTTCTGGCTTATTTTATATATTACGTAAATTCTCAATTTATAGCGCTATTTCTTCTATGTAGAAGTTCTGTTCTCCCTGTCTCTATTCTGAATAGAGACAGGGAGAACAGAACTTCTACATAGAAGAAATAGCAATATAAACTGAGAATTTACGTAAGTGGGTATTGTAGAAAACATAGTGATAAGGAGTAAGGAAGTGTATGCTTTTATTAATAAGCTTCCCTATTATCTGTTCCAGTGCATATAAATTGAATATACAAGATCCAGAGGGACCCCTACAAACCTGGACACATGCCATCAGGGGACAAAGAAAAAAATGCAAAGTGTTTTAATGTTTTAGAAAAATTTCATAGAGTTTTTATTGAATTTATTACGAACTTGGAATAAGAAGTGTGATTTTTTAACAAAATAAATTGTTTTAAATCAAACAAGGTAAAAGGTAATTATCATTATAGACAGGATATAAGTAAATACTCGAGCAGGGGATGGTGAGCCTAAAAAATATATAAAATAAGTCAGATCTTTACAGAAGTCGTTCGGCCTGCCAGTTCAGCGACTGAAATTTGATGTGCTGACATGATGGAATTCAACTCTGCACATGTTGCAGCAACTGTAGCAGCACCGATGAGCCCTGGTGCAATACGTCATGACGTATAACCTGGGCCTACGAGATCCAGAGGTGGGGCAAATCACACTGCTGGAGTGGTCTGAAATGAAGGACCTATGCACCATTCTGTACAGTATTTAAATGTCGATGAAGATGTTTAGTGATGATGATGCCATTATCAGCATGACTATTCCCATCATTTACATGCTGGAGCACACTTTAAACAGTATTCGGAGTCAGGTAGTTGCACTAGAGGAGGGAGAGGAAGTACAGGAGGAGACGTATGCGGAAGGGCTCACAAGATCTCCAAGGTGCAAGGTGCAGTTGAGACTTTATGAATGAGGGTCTACATTATGCTTGCTCAGAACCTTCTTTATCTGGGCCTGGATCCAACTCCAAAAGCTTCTGGGCATCAGTGCAGATCATGGGAACACAGACCCATATCCCTTTTCATAATAATAACAAAACAAATATAAATAAAGACCAACACGATATTGTGGCTTAAATTGGCTGTGAGGCATTTACTTGAGGTCTAAATAAATCATCTCATATATTCACTAAATAAATTGTAAAACAAAAACGAGATGGGAAAATTCATCCATCAAAATATATAAAATAAAATCCACAGAAAACATCTATGCCCGATTCTTAAACGGGCTGAACTTCCCCTTCAGCAAAGCCTCACGACTGTACAACCATGAGCTCGACAAACCGGAATGCCGACTCCAGGGATGGGTGGGTGGGCGTCTCGTTCTTCGCCGTGAACAGCAGCTGTGACTGAATCCATGAAGCTCCTGAGATTAACTGAAACTCTCACCTTCGCGCCCAGTGCGCTCAACCAATCAGGAAGCTTCCCCACAATACCAGCAGCTAAAGTCGGCCACTTACAGCACGACCTGCTCTGCGATCATGCTCACCAGACAGTGCTGTAGCCTAAACCCGGAGATACTCCAAGTTATAAACCAACCAATACAACACTTATAGATTATGCATAACTATAATGTCCCTATTAACCAATTATGATAGTAAACAAAACGGGCCGTGAGCCCATGGGGCCCTTACGTTATACACTTATCGGGCCCTCCATGGGAACACAGACCCGTATCCCTTTTCATAATAATAACCAAACAAATATAAATAAAGACCAACATGATATTGTGGCTTAAATTGGCCGTGAGGCATTTACTTGAGGTCTAAATAAATCATCTCATAGATTTACTAAATAAATTGTAAAACAAAAACGAGATGGGAAAATTCATCCATCAAAATATATAAAATAAAATCCATAGAAAACATCTATGCCCGATTCTTAAACGGGCTGAACTTCCCCAAACGGGCTTGCAGACCACAGCAAGACCCCCCCAAACCCCAACAGCCAATTTTCCAGCACATTTTGAAATGCTAGATTAAATAAGTCCGACCCCACATCACTGAGGTGGATCCCATCTGAACGGAAAAAAACATCTAAAAAACCTTCAAGATCTTTATGTCTGATAGAAAGCCCCCCAATTGTTGGCATGAACTTCGCAACTCCTCTATTCTACCTCTTTTTAATATTATCCAGATATTTAAATTGAGGATTATTCCAGCACAGACGTGGAACTATTTCTGAAAAAATAATCAGTAAACTGGGGAACTGCTCACTTAACATCCGTAAATCCTGTTTAATCTTCCACAGTAACTGCAAAGTATTTAATTTACCTAAATCGTTACCTGAAATATGTACAATCACGACATCAGGAGGGCAAGACTGAGAACACAACTCAAAGAAAAAAGGAAGAAACTCATCCCACCTCATTCCCCTTTTTCCAAACCAGGTTACCGACACTTGAGAATGCGAAAAAGATAAATTGCAAGAATAGCTACGTGACTCAGCTCTTTTTTTCGCCCAAAAAACAAGCGAATCTCCTATAATCCATTCCATACTGCACCGGGACCTAGAAGAAACAAAAATTAGCGTTAAACTATAGCATGTGGCCTACCATAAATCTTCATCCATCCAGACGACCATCTACCAATTCTTTTTATCGTATCATCAGGCAAACCTGCTGCAGACGCACACGTGGCAGCCCCGACCCGAAAAGAATGTGCAGAGATATTGCAATCTCCCATACCCAAAGCCGTAATGCTTTTTTTAAGAACAGCATTAAACTGAAATATTGATAACGGGGACCCATCTGCATGTACAAATAATGCTTTTGAACAAGCTGGTCTGAGATGAATAAACCTACGTAAATTCTCCACCGGACAAACCGGGCAATCAGTAAAACCATTCAGGTGTATAATAGAACCCTTGCCAAGCTGATCAGTTTTGGATTTCCTGAGAAAAATATTGCAAGAATTACGTTGCAACGCAACATCCTCAAACAATAAACCAGAAACAACATCCTTGTTTTTGCTGACAAGCTCGCTAATTCTGAAAGCACCAAAAAAGGCTAGGGAAAAACATGAGCGAAACAAGATAACCTCAGAAATGTCTGAGCAAATGTCGGGTAGAATTTCATGAAGCTTTCGTAGCGTTTCAACAGATATCGCTCTCCTAGTATCTGACCTAAATTGCTTCCTTTTTAACCCTTTCAATAATTGTTGAATCGGGAAAAAACTAAACACAGAAGGGTTGCCGTAAAGTTTAAGAATAAAAGAAATCCCTGACAAAGTCTTGTGTAGTTTAGAAAAACTACAATTAGACAACAACAATCTTTGCGTGAAATCTAATAACACATTCAAATCAGCCACATACACTGGCGACCCTACTAATTGACAATGAATACGCCACGATTCCCATGCCGCCAAATAAGCATTCCAAGTAGAACCGGCTAAAGAATTCTGGATATATGTAGCTATTTTTTCCGTAAAAATTCCCATAGGTGATTCGGGATTGCTGAACCGTCCAGACTCGGAATGTGATCTTCCTGGAAGCCTGCAGAAGGCACCTGAGAAAAAACAGAAGAAACGGAAACTGAATTACCTATAGGAATCAATTCACCTTTTAACCAAATGTTATCAGACAAACAACAAAAAACGACTTCCTTTAATAAAGAGTTGACAATCCTATTTCTAGAAGAAAGGCAATTGATAGCCATAATGAAACCCAAATCCACTGATTGAATCTTAATTCTGAGGTTACGAAAGAGATCCCTCCAAACATAAAGACTGGTTAACAAAGCAAAAACCTTGCAGGCCGTGGTGCTAAACCCGAAAGTAGAACTATTCCACCAAACAGGCCAAGGGTGTAACAGCAATTCACTACCGAAGACAATATCTGTCCTATCGAATGAAAGCAACAGGTCAGAAGACGACACGAAAGTCTTCTGAATACAACACCGGCCGTTAAAATGATCCAAGAAGCGAAGCCAGACCCGCAAATCTTCCTTCATGTCAGAAGAAACTCTGACATGAGAATTCTGAGATTTCAAACCTTTAGTTGCATCATATAGCTGTCTGCAAAATGTCCTACCCATCGGAAGAACTCTCAGGGCAAAATTTAGGCTCCCAAGCAAAGATTGCAACGCTTTCAACGTAACTTTATCTGACTCCAAAATTCTCAATGTTTTCTCCCGAATATCAATCCTCTTTGATAAAGGAAGGCTAATTTCCATCTACACGGAATCAATATGGATTCCTAGAAACTCCAAAGACGTACAAGGCATTACCGTCTTATCATGGGCTAATGGGACTCCAAAGCGAGACATCAAATGGCAGAAACCCGACACCAAAGTAAAACAATCAGAACTCTCAGGAGGACCCATAAAAAGAAAATCATCCAGGTAGTGAATTAAAGAACCTTGAGAAAACAAAAAGGACGTAACCCATTCCAAAAATGAAGAAAAAGCTTCAAAATAAAAACAAGATAACGAAAAACCCATTGGCAAACACCTGTCAAAGAAAAACGAACCCTCAAACTGAAAACCCAGTGAATTGAAACCTGCAGGACATACTGGCAGCAAACGAAAGGCCGACTTAATGTCAGCCTTTGCCAACAAGGCCCCTTTTCCAAAGCGTTGTAATAAAGCAACAGCAGCATCAAACGAGGTGTAGGTGACCGATGGTAAACACTCGGCCACCTCGCTATTCAGGGAAGCACCGTGCGGGAACGACAAATGATGTATGACTCGAAATGCACCGTTTTCCTTCTTCGGAACGATCCCCAATGGGGAGATGCGGAAATCCGAAAAAGGAGGGGAAGAAAACGGACCAGCGATGCGACCAAGCGATAGTTCCTTGGCAATGTACCCTTTCACAGAACCCCTAAACAAAGAAACAGATTTTAAATTCTGATAACACATACCACCACTTCCCATAAACGTGGGAACCCAAACACCTTCACTAAAGCCCCTGCTAATGAGTAGAGCTTTCTCCTGATCTGGAAAAAGATTTAGGAACGGTTGCATTGCGGACAGCCTCACTGGAGTCCTGCCCTTTTGCCCCAGATTCCCTAGCAACAACAGCTCCCTGTGTAAGACCTTGTTTTTTGAAACACTTAGTGGCGGAATGGCTCCCGCCACAAAAGGAGCATTCATGTCGAAATCTGCAGGTTTGCGGCCATTTGCAACCAGCGTCATTAAACGCGTAACATATACCCTTCTTGGTTGCAGTTGCAGATTTCACAGTGGAAGGATGCTGAGGTAACATTAGGCTCACCCATAAGCCAACGTCCTTGGATCCCCATTGTACAGATGGGTGAACGGATAACTTTTGGCGGAAAGCCTCATCATATAGAAGCCAAACTCCGCCCCCAAAATTTTTATAGGCTTCCAATATAATGTCAAGATGTTGAAAAAGAGACGAACAAAGCTGTGGCTCCTTCTCGCCTAGTACAGCCTCGTAAATTGCAAAAGCCTGAAGCCAATTTTGAAATGATCGATAGAATCTTTTCTTATCATCCGCTTCAAGCTTATCCTCTTTTCTATCATGTAAAAAGGAAGAAGTAGACCTATTAGAAGGTAAAAGATAAAATAAATCGATATACTCATGCTGCCAGATCTTGTCCTTAATTGCAGCAGATAGATGAAAACCAAGAGGCGACACAGAACATGTCATCGCTTCCTTCAGTAAACATTCAGAAACACCAGTATTCATAGCTGGTGCATCCTTAACCAAACTTCAAAATTGCACTTTCTGGCTATTTGCCAAAGCTGTTGTCACTGCGTGACTAATAATCTCCTGCAGAGAGGCATAATTAAATGGAGTAGCAGCAACGCTGCTGACCATATCCATATGCGCAGCTGCCACAGGTCCCCTCAGGAGAACCCCAGTATCGGACCTACGGCTGTGGACAGACGATGACCTGATAGAGTGCCTTGATTCTTCATCAGAAGAATAAGGAGCTTGAGCCCAGACCTGTGATAGAAGCTCCTGTCCCCTTTCAGCAGGTCCTCCAGCCATCCCTTCCTGGGCCACCCGATCAGCATCAATGCACCCATGTCCAGGCATGCCGCTCGCTGCCATATTCACATTCATACTACCGTGATACATATTAGTATCACCCAGAACAGCCAGTCCAGTGACCTTACCCAATCCCTTGGACCGCCCAGATCCTTTCTGTGTGGTGGAAGTGGCAGCCGCAGACTTCTTCTTGGGGTCTGATAACCTTACCAGTTGCTGAGTTTGTAGCACTGTGAACAGCTGCCACTTCAGATCCTCTCGCAGGGTTGGAGCGGCGACAACTCTCTTTGCACCTCCTCACAGGTGACAAAAGAGGTGAATACCTTTTAGTAGGTTTTCTTCTTCTATGAGTAGAAGAGTCATTTCTATTGTCTCTGGCATTCTGAATAAATGAAGCCTCCTGCACCTCCCCCTCCAGCAAAGGAGTCTCTGAAATTACCTCAGACCTGACCGTCTGATGAATTGTTTGCAGAGTCTGAGAGGTCGCTGAAAATTGCACAGGAGCCGCTGAACCCTGCAAATTTGTAGCAGGAACAGATAAACATGTCTTTAGCCATTCTAAGCCTCCGTCCTCATTAATCTTCTTCCTGAAATCCGACAACATAAGCTCCATTTCGTCTCGTTCTTCGCCGTGAACGGCAGCTGTGACTGAATCCATGAAGCTCCTGAGATTAACTGAAACTCTCACCTTCGCGCCCAGTGCGCTCAACCAATCAGGAAGCTTCCCCACAATACCAGCAGCTAAAGTCGGCCACTTACAGCACGACCTACTCTGCGATCATGCTCACCAGACAATGCTGTAGCCTAAACCCGGAGATACTCCAAGTTATAAACCAACCAATACAACACTTATAGATTATGCATAACTATAATGTCCCTATTAACCAATTATGATAGTAAACAAAACGGGCCGTGAGCCCATGGGGCCCTTACGTTATACACTTATCGGGCCCTCCATTACCTCGTCTTGACTCACAAAAGCTTTTGAGCAGACCTCTGATTCCCAGGCTATAGTATGAGTGAAGAGCAATGCATAGTCAACCATCTGTCTTACCCCATACTCAGACGGGTGGGTCGAGACTTGAGAGCTATGCGGAAGCAAGTGGGATTGTGGTGACACCTCTGAGGACTGATGTATTTGTGAAGTAGAAGTTGAGGTGGAGGAGATCCCACTTGCTGAAGCACTTGCTATCCAAGCGCCTGCTCTTTTTGTGCCTCATCTAGAATTGGTATTAATCGTTGTCTGAGTCGTGTCCGTACGAAAGGGATCATTTCAGAATCTCCAAGGACAGAAGTAGACGTCTTACTTTGGCTGGAAGATGCTCTTTCTCCAGCAGATGTTACTCTTGCTTTCCCACGTAACCCACGGACACAAACTGTTTTTCCCTTTCCCCCACGCCTATTCCTCTTTCCACCAGCAGCAGGCCTTTTGCCATTCATTTTGTATGTGAACAAATTGGCAACTCTGCAGTTGTTGGCAAAAAATATTCTGATGGAAATTGAGCAGAGCTGATTGGCCAGACATTGGTACTAGGCACAAAAAATTACGTTTGCTTGTTCCAGTAAAAAATCATTAGAATAACTACACTCAAGGTGTATTTGGTTGTATTAAACGTGGCCTACAGTAAAGGTTTAGTGAACACTGCTTTTAAGCAAAAAATGACAGGTTTGCTAGTTGCAGTAAAAAATTAGTAGGATCAACTACACTGAAGGTGTAGCTTCTCTCACAAGTTGGCTACACCACTGTGGGACACTGCTAGTCTGCTACTAGCCCGAACAAAGTGCCTGGACTAGCTGCAGCAAAAAAAAGCCTAATTAAGACAGGTGATGTAGCTTTCTTCACAGCAGTGGTACAGTACCTGCCCTAATGGATTCAAAGACCTATATTACTGTGGCCAGATGCTGTGAGAAAGACTTGCACAGCACTAGCACACACCTGACACACACCTGCCAGGCAAAAACTAATACAGACTGCTCTAACCTAGCCCTCAAAAGGGCTGCAATTAAAACTAGTCACTGCTTGTATGAAGTAGCCCTGAAAAGGGCTGATAGACTACTAGTCCCTAGTCCCTATCCCTAATCGCTACTCCTATGGAGAATCCCTAAAAAGGGCTGATATTACTAGTCCCTACTCACTAGCTGACTGAGAGAACACAATTTAGTTTGCACTGTTTAGAAGTCGCACACAGCAGCACCCAGGGTGCTGTCTAACACCTGCAGCAGCTATCAGCAAAATGGTGACTATCTTTAAGATGGCCAGGTTTTATATGGCTAGGACATGTGACAGACACAGCCAATGATGACATTAGTTGTGTGAAAAAAATGCACTTTGCAGTGTGGCACTCTGATTGGCTAGCAGCCTGAACCGCCCCACTGTACATGCTTTAGGAGAAAAAAAAAAGAGCGCAACCTTATTGCTGCAGCTCTGATACAATCCCCTTTAGGAGTACCGCCGATCTCATCATGCGCATTGCACATGCGTGGCTTTTGCTTTGCACCTAAAGGGTGTACCGACGTCACCATGACCGGCTGTGACGCAAATAGCGTCACATTGGCTATTACACCCATACAGCAGGGCGAGGAGTAGGATTATTTATCACGCCCATCGGGGCGTGATAATGAGCGGCTCAGGCAGGCTTAGGATCGCACAGGGATTGCCTTGTGCGACTTATTCAGGGAAAAGAAGTCGCAGAATTGTAAGTGTGTAATGGTCTTTTTGTCAATGTTACCCCGCCATTTTTTACACAAAAGGACCTCTAGAAACGATGTCTGAGGGTGCAGAGACAGATATACATAAGGTTGGGGGTGATTTGGAGGGGTCAGGTTCCCTTTAAGCTTTTGTGGATCAAAGCGATATCGAACAGATACTAGAACTGACGAATTTCAAGCAAATTGTTCTAATTCAGCGAATGACTCGAACACTGCCAGAAACAGCTCGAATTTGAGATTGGCGAACAATTCGAATCAAACATCGCTCATCTCTGCTTGTGACAGATACTTAGCATTTTTTTAACAAGAGTGCAAAAGCCATCAATCATGTCAAGGTGTATCTAAATAATTACATGGCTTGGCACATGAAGAGATAAAACATAAGTGATGGAGACCATCCATATTTAGGTACATCTTGACATGATTGGATAGCATTTTTGCTTTTCATTCAAAAAACGCTAAAGACCTTACATTTCTAACATTTACAGCAATAGTGGACATCATTTAATCATTAATCACAGGTAAAAATTATGAACCTCAGACCGCTATTTGCTTGTGAGAAGAATCACTTTTAGAAAGAATCCTAGGTTTCTAGATATTCAAGGTCATATTCCATGTTTCTCTTTATAACCTAGAGCTACCACCAAAGGGAATGTAGACACTTACTGAATACATCTTAATCAAGGCAGTTAATAAGAAATATATAAGTTCCCTTTAGTGATAGCAGCTCTTACTTAACGCCTTAGTGATGGATCAAATTTCCACTTTAACTCCTTGCCGACACAGGACGTTGTACAACGTCCTGGGCCGGTAAGGGGGCTTTGATGTGAGCTCCGGCGTGGAGCTCACATCAAAGCCCCGACATCTCAGCTGATTTCATCAGCTGAGATGTCAGGCTAACAGCTCCGATCGGAACCGGGATCCGATCGGCGCTGTTAACCCCTTGGATCCCGCCGTCAATCACCAACAGCGGGATCCAAGGCGGCCGCGGCGGGGAACGCGCTGTTCCGGAGATTCTCGCGATAGTATCGCGGGATCTCCGGCGCTCGTGTGACAGCCTGGGGTCCTGGCTAGGCCTCGGATGCTGTCAGAGCGCAGTTTCCTGCTGTGGTTGGCAGGCGCTGCCAACCACAGCAGGTCCGCGATTCTGGGAGATACAGATGAGCTGCAGCTCATCTGTATCTCCCAGAAGCGATCGGACTGTGCAGCAAGGTGCCTCTTAAAGGGGCAGTGTAAAAATAAAAATTAATAAAAAATCAAGTTTTTAAAAACCTGTAAAAAAAAAATATATAAAAGTTCAAATCACCCCCTTTTCCCCCAATCACAATAAAAGTATTAAAAAAATAAAAAAATTCAAGTTTGGTATCGCCGCGTTCAGAATAGCTCAATCTATCAACATATTAAATCCATTAATGAGAGCCGTAAACTCCGTAACGGAAGAAATGGTCAAACGCCAAAATTCCGTTTTTTTGGTTGCCGCAACATTGCTATAAAATGTTAGATGGGAGGGAGATGATGATGACGACAGTGATGATGGTGGGGGTTCGGTGAGGAGCGGAGCTGCAGACTGGGCGATTGAGGGGACCGGGAGGCAGGGGGCTGTTTCTCTCTGATGTGACATATGTAATCATGTCACATCGGAGAAAAAACCACAGGAGGCATCTGCCGGTGCTGCTTCTGGCGCACTCCAATGCCATGTTAAGTTGAGGGGAGGTGGTTGCGGGCTGTATACCGGTACCAGGGGCTGTGTACCGATACAGGGGGACCGGGGCAGACATTTATCTGTCATTCCACAGGTGTGATCCAGTGGCATGACAGAGAAATCATTTTCATAAAATGTATATTCATGTGAATACGGTTATACAACGATAAACTGTGTATAACTGTAATCACATGGCCGGTACTGGTAAAAACTGGCCCAATTCATAATCTGCAAGGTCTCAACAATCCTGGTAGCTGAAACCCCAGAATTTTTCGGGCACCGGGGAGCGCTACAGGCTTATTCCGTGTTGACGTCTAAAGACGTCAGCCAGGCATAAGTACCCGAATTTTCCGACATCTAAAGTCAGAAGGCCATCTCTATGGGATTAAATATGTGGCAATGTGATGGAAACAAAGGATTTTAAGCTCTGTAGAAAATAACCTAGAGCTGTAACCCCTAAAAAGCTATATGCTTGTACACTGTCTAAAAACAATTTGTGAAAGAGCCTTGTCTGTAGATGAAATTTTGATAAAACAGTAATTACAATTTTTCTTTTTTTTTAAACAAGGCCTAATATGAAATCAGTTCAGTTATAAATAAAATTTGAAGTGGGAAAGTTACACAATCATAAACCCTCTCATCCAAGAAAACTATGAAAATGGCACTCTGATCAAATGCTGAATAGAGTTTGATACAAGTGCTAATAAGAGTGTGATCCAAATGTCACAGTTCACTCTGATGAGAAAACAGGAGCACACTGTAAATGGAAGATGGAGAACAAAATGTCATCCGAGTGCAGCAAAATGTTTTCCATGCACTCAGAGACTTGCATGAGTGAGTATCGTATGATTAACATGTCCAATAGAAGAATGCTTCGACTTTTTTCTCATGTCAACCTGGCATAAGAAAAAAACACACTTGATCAGCACTGCTACAGTGAATAACAATGGTCCGAATGCTAGTCGATAAATCAGATAGCACTCATCCAATAAATCAAACAGCACTCATCCAATTTATATGGGGGAGTAATGCCTTACTAAGTTAAAAATCTAGAGCTGCCTAAAAAGATGTTGGCTTCTACATTTTTTGAATACAAGAACAGAGAAAAAAATTTGTGCAAATATCCTAAAATAAACAAATAAATAAAATGCATAGTGCATAAAAGTAAAAATAGGGTACTTGGTGACATTATTTTGTTCAAAAAAATGTGCAAGCCATCCCAACATGACAAGGTGACTTCATCGGGACGGTCCCTACCTAACTGTTTTAAAACCCTTACCAGATGTCAAAGATGTGGATATCATACAGAATAAAGAGGCCCTGGGTTCCAAAAGAGAACACCAGCAATGGGAACCTATACACACATAATATAATGTCCAACTCATATAAGGCAGGCCCCACTTTACTTTTCAATGACTGCAAATAAACACAAAGAAGCAAAACCTGAACTGGAACCGAAATGTAACCATGCAGTAGGTGCATGTTCACATGGGCCTCAAAATAGCAAAATCAACATGCTCATTCCTTATCATATCCATGTCATTGAAGTCTGGTAAGATTTTTAATACTGCTGGTAGGGACTGTCCCGATGGGGTCACCTTGTCATGGTGGGATGGATTGCACTTTTTTTTATTTAATCAAGATCAAAATAATGTCACCAAGTAAGCTATTTTTACTTTTATGCACTATGAATTTTATGGAAAAAAAAATCAGGACCGGAACTAAAGTGTAACTATGCAGTGGTGCATGTTCACACTGGCCTGCCTCATAATGGAAAAAACAACAAGAAAAAGAAGTGAGCAAATACCCTAAAATAATAAAAATAAATGCTAAAGTGCAAGAAAATAAATAGGGTACTTAATGACATTATTTTGTTCACAAAATACGTAAGCTGTCCCACCAGCGACAAGGTTACCCATCGAGACAGTCCCTGCCTTACAATAGTGCTAATACCTGTCTGTGACGTGGAATGAGTAGTGAATCTGGAACAGAAAAGGTGCAAATAGGGTATACCTGTGCATACAGTGAACAATAAAAATCAAGGTTTTGCTCATGTTTAATGGGTTGTTAAAGTCACAACCACACTGACCAACAAATGGATATTAATCCTGATGACGGTATGCAGCCATTCCCCAAGTACAGAGCATGAGGTGTAGGAAGATAGAGATGAGGTGTCTGAACCGCGCTCCCGTCTTGACAAATTCATTCCAGTGCAAGGATTTATTATGGTGATTTTATTTTTCTACGCGTTTTGGGGGTATAGCCTCCTTCTTCAGGAAAAAATCACAGATGTACCTCTGTGTACAGAGTACTTAGTGACATTATTTTGATCGAAAAATGCTCACTTTGTTCTTCTTGTTGTTTTTCTTTCCACAATGAATTTTAGGGATCCATTTATTTTAGGGTATTTGCTCATATTTTTTTCATGCTGTTTTTGCTATTTTGAGGCACATGTGAACATGCACCTACTGCATAGTTACATTTCATTTACAATTCAGGTAGGGATGGGCGAATCTACTCGCTAGGACTCGTTACTCGGCGAGTAGTAAGGGACTCGCAGGACTCGGTACTCTGCGAGTTTCCCAGTGATTACTCGCACGAGTCCAATGCAAATCAATATCAATCCTAGTTTTGTCAGAAACGCTGACAACACTAGG
>JARQOC010000003.1:546343116-546399302 GCA_033576535.1 Allobates femoralis
TTTTCTGGGCCCAAAAGGGCAAACTGCTCTATAGATCACCCCCTTGGTCTTGCAAATTTATAAAAGATGGTTAGTGTGTGTTTTGTTGGTACATTACTTGTGAAGATCTTAGATGTTATTAAGGATTCACAAAGGCATTTTAAATTTCCACATTTTTTAGCAAACCCCTAACATTGCTCTTCAGCCAAGTGTCCTTTTTTTGTTTCAAAAAAAGGCTATGCACTTTGCCGATCCTTCAGGGATTTTCCCACCTCCATATGTAATTTTGGGGTTTTTCCCAGTTTAAAAATGGGCTGGATCAATATTTATTTTAAGTATTAAAGCCAAAATTTTTGGGCCCTTGCCCTTGCAGTTCGTGGTCCGCCCTATTGGTGTAAGTGGCTATCATGCGAATTCACTCCTACCTTGCTTGGGTACTGGGTTCAATAGTTTAGGATGCTCAAGCTTTTTCACCTCCCTCCATGCCCTGTCCACCATCTTTACTGGATAATCCTTCTCATTGAGTCTCATCTTCAGATCATCCAATTGAGCCTGAAAACTGGCATTGTCTGAGCAGTTGCGTCTCGTATGGATGAACTGACTTTTTGGAATCCCCTTTTTTTGGCTTACAGGATTGCCACTCTCCCATCTCAAGAGTGAGTTGGTCATTGTGGCCTTTCGAAAAGTGCTTGTCTCTAATGTACCATACCCTCCCTTCTCTATCTGTACATCCAGAAAGGGAAGTCTGGTTTTCGCAGTCTCAAACGTAAACTTAGGACCCAACTGATTACCTTTTAGGACATCCACCATGTTACCAAATTGTCTCTCATCACCTCTCCATATCAAGAAGATGCCATTAATAATCTTGCCCATAAAATGATCCTATCCATATCAATCCTAGAGTCCTCACAAAAAAACAGGGTTTCCTCTCCCCAGCCCAGGAACAAGTTGGCATACGATGGGGCCATTGAACTCCCCATCGCTACGCGCCTGAGCTGGTGGAATTACTTACCCTCAAATATAAAGACGTTCTTGGTTAGACAGAACTCCAAAATCCTAATGAAGAAGTCACTGTGTCTGTTGAAGTTGTTACCCTGTCCTTTCAAAAAATATCTTACTGCTTCCAAACCTTTATCATGAGGAATAGAGCAGTACAGGGCTTCAACATGAATACTGCAAAGCAGCATATCTGTGGCGCCCCTCTAGCTAGGTGCCACAGAGAGGTATTACACTCTGACAACAAATGTGGTATCTCTGTAAGTTGTCGGCTCAGGGTTCAACCTATGGAGTCTCAAGTTACACACACACACAACTAGGACTAGGCCACCTAGTATAGAGGGACTGAGTATTCAGTAGGTCCAGAAAGAGGGTGGAGCCTAAGTTAGTGAAGAAGTAGTAGAGTGACAGTTACCTCAGACAGTGCTGGGAAGGCAGTCAGGGAGAACGTGCCTGACAGTACCGCTGACAGGAGGGATCCCAATCTTTAAGAGGGGGCTAAGGACAGAAGGGAACGGACCAGAACCAGTTGGAGCCGGCTGGTAACATCCGGGGAAATGTTGTTGTGCTTTCAAACAACCAAGGGGGCGGGTCAAGCACCATACCGGAGGATCCAGCGAGCATAGAGCCTGGAAGAGAGGAGACCGCCGAAACGGAAAGCCTGATCCGGTTCTCCAAAGAGCCCGACCTGACTGGGGAGGAGGACGGAGAGGAAGGAACAGCCAGCAGCGCAGAGGCATCCGGGCCCCACGAGTTATGGTGGGCCAACCGCTTGGGACAGCGACAGGACCGAATCAATAAGAGGATGCAGCGGCAAGTACCCTGTCCTACTACAGTAACATCATATTCTCGGTCACCTGTTGAAAGGCCCATATTCCTGCCAAATATTGAACACCACTTCCCACAAGGCCACTGGGAATGTGATCTGCATGAGGGTGACAAGATCATCTACAAACGTCATGCAGGTCCCCATGGATGGTATGCGATCCTGGTTAGCAGGAGCATAGAGTGATGAAACAGTCCTGGTATCGTATATCAATGTAAATAGTTAAATGTCTTTTCTTTTGCAGCACTACTGTGTTTATTGTCTTATTGTGTGCTAGTATATGAAATGGGTATAGAGCAGGTAAAATCCGATACACAATAGTAAAGATGGTGGAAAAGGTGTAAGGAGCTGTGCAGGGAGAGTAAGATCTTTGCCAGGAGGCCTACATTACTTATAGCCAAAAGAGACCCCTGCAGTACCAAAGACTCCTACGCCGTAGCACCAATGGTTAATGTTTATGTGTATTGTGACTTTAAGAGAGCTACAGAGACTTGACCTGCTGGACTGTGCGATTTCTAAATGTGAACTTTTATGCAAAAACCTGATGAACTTTAAATCAGAGACTTGATACCCGGTTCCAGTTGGGCCGATGAGACTAAAAATATGTATTTATATTTCTGTTCGCAACGTTATAAGAAATGCGCCTCCTGGACGGGAAGAACCCAAGAACACCTGTTGTTATTAAAAGTTTTTTATGGTTTGTTATGCATATGAAAAATGTCAACTCTCACCAGGTTTGGTTTTAACACCCACGGAGGGGTGTATTTCACCAAGGGGAGGTGTGGCGCCCCTCTGGCAAGGCGCCACAGAGAGTTATTACACTCTGACAACAAATGTGGTATCTCTGTAAGTTGTCGTCTTAGAGTTTAACCTATGGAGTCTCAAGTTACACACACACACAACCACGACTAGGCCACCTAGAATAGAGGGACTGAATATTCAGTAGGTCCAGAAAGCGGGTGGAGCCTAGGTTAGTGAAGAAGTAGTAGAGTAACAGTTACCTCAGACAGTGCTGGGAAGGCAGTCAGGGAGGACGCATCTGACAGTACCGCAGACAGGAGGGATCCCCATCTTTAAAGGGATCCTGTCACCTCCAAAACGCCTCATAAGCAAGCAAAACATGTTCCTGCAGCATATTATCACTAATCCCACACTCCTTTTGTCTCAAAAAAGCATCCTGTGATAAAAATGTTTTATAACTTACTCATTAGCGATGTTAATTAGCTGTGCTCTTCGTCTCTTCTATTCATGTTCTATTCAGCGCCTCCCTGCTCTCCTCGGCGCTGCCTGGGCTCTAATGGGGCAGTAATGACGCAAATCGCGTCATTTCCGACATCGGGTGACGTCAGTACATCCACGCTGCATGTGCAATGCGGTGCAAAAAGCCTACAGAGCGGCACGGGTGTACTGACGTCACCCGATGCCGGAAATGATGCAATTCGCGTCATTACAGCCCCATAAGAGCCCAGGCAGTGCCGAGGAGAGCAGGGAGGCGCTGAATAGAATATGAATAGAAGATCACGCCTATTAGGGCGTGATCTTATGACGAAGAAAGCCCGCCCTAGGGACTAAAGAATATAACCCCTGCTAATTAACATCGCTAATGAGTGAGTTATAAAATGTTTTTATGCACTTTACCAGAATGCTTTTTTGAGACGAAAGGAGTGTGGGATTAGTGATAATATGCTGCAAGGACATGTTTTGCTAGCTTATGAGGCATTTTGGAGGTGACAGGATCTCTTTAAGAGAGGGCCCAGGACAGAGGGGGACGGACCAGAACCAGTTGGAGCCCTCTGGTAACGTCTGAGGAAACACCGGCAACACAGGAAGCCGAGGCGGTCAGTAGTTTACCTCTGACCGCAAACCGATGAGCTGTGGGCCCATAATCACCAGGTAGCCGTTAACGCCACAAAGGTACCTCCCCCCTCAGCCCAAGACAGGTCCAAGATCACAGGGCCTCCCTGACGAAGCCGCTTTACAGCGGCGATACGTGTGGGATCCGGGTCCCCTGCCTCTTACATGTAGCTATACTTGGCGCTGGACTTCCTAACACCATTCCAGCTACAGATTGGTAGCTGGAAGAGACTTAAACGCTGGGCTCACAACACTTAGGACAAACAGGCTCAGGTGAGATTAGCTCCATTTTTGGATCCCATTTGGGACACATTTGCACTTTACCGGTTTGTGCCTGCTCTCATTGCATTCTTGTCCACTTAGCTGTGGGCCCTTGGTATAATCATTATTTGCATATGGTGTTGGTTGTGTTTGGTCCGCTGCCAAAGTACTCACATACTGGTCTACTGTGCACTTACAGCTATGCACTTTTTTTGATTCTCTGGATCATCAGACAGAATCTGTGGTCAGTTCCTTATTTTTGTGAACCTAATGCAATGCTTTATGGAATGACCTTGAATTTTCTGTATTATTGTTCATATGCAGTTTATTCATGCAGTAGAGGTAGAATGGTTATGTGTATCTACCATTGACTTAAACTGGGGTCCCAATTCTTATGGACTGTGGTCTGTTGATGTTTTTAACTGTTTTTAGATGTTTGCTATTTTGTCCCTAAATAAAAGCTTTATTCATTTCTATAAACTTTGTGGTGGTGTGCTGCTATTCGATTTGTCAATTCTTTCTCTATGAGTATGGTTCCTTGTTGACAAAGCAGCACCTCCGACCCTTATTGGGATACTTTACCCTTAGTGGTGCACCTCAGTCCTTGTTAATCATTACCACCTCCCACTGTGTCAAGCTCAGTGGCGAGCCCATGGGTGGCCATGTCCCCAGAGTCAGAGATTGCGCCAGACAGTGACTATGGTGGTAAGTGTTTAAGTTTGCCACATACACCCTGCACACTGTAATCAGTGTTGTGTTTTTTCACCATCATGATTTTCACACAGTTTGCTTACAATTATGTTCACCTATTTGTGCAGATGGCGAACGTGCTGGGGCTGCTGGATGGAGCTTGAGCTCATCACTATCCCCACCTGATGGTGACGATGAGCTGGAGGCAGAGGGTAAGGAGCAGCATTTTGTGTGTCGTGAGTAGCCATCCCCAGCTATTGTTGTTTAATAAATTGTTTTTTCCCTCCCCAATACAGGTGTCCCTACCATGGATGCAGTCATCAGTGCCCACCAGGATTTTGTGGGAAGAATGACAAGGGCATACCAACGCGGGCTGCAGGACCTGGTTGGCTGCCATCTCGAGGCCCTACAGCACCCACATGGCGGCCTGCCATAAACATGATGCCTCCGCCCAGATTTATGGCCAAACATGGCCACACAAACTTTTGTCCATATTGGACTTTGACACATGTCATCCCTGTTGCCCTGTTGGCATTTGTTTGTTTTTATTTTTGGTAGGCCACGTTGGCCTCTTTTCTTATAGTGTCCTACATTGGGACTGTAGGGACTGTGTTGTGGCTACCCCGTTGGCCTCTTTTCTTATAGTGTCCTACTTTGGGACTGTAGGGACTGTGTTGTGGCTACCTCGTTGGCCTCTTTTCTTATAGTGTCCTACATTGGGACTCTAGGGACTGTGTTGTGGCTACCCCGTTGGCCTCTTTTCTTATAGTGTCCCACATTGGGACTGTAGGGACTGTGTTGTGGCTACCCCGTTGGCCTCTTTTCTTATAGTGTCCCACATTGGGACCATGGGGAGTGTGTTTGTGCTACCCCGTTGGCCTCTTTTCTTATAGTGTCCCACATTGGGACTGTAGGAACTGTGTTGTGGCTACTCCTACCCTCAAACACCATTGTGTCCATTGTGGCCACTGTGTGCCACACTTGTTTTGTGTAAATAAAATTAAAAAAAACAAATTCTGTGTGTTCCTTGATGTCACTACACACATGTTGGCCTGACAATCATCTAAAGTCCCTAACTGTGTGACCCAGATTAGTAGACCTCTTTGATGTATTACTAGATGTTACCAGGCAACATTGTGTTCCTGCACTCCCGCCATTGCCTACAATGTGTGGATAATGTCCCCTATATGTTGCCCACAAACATACACCCAGTCAACACAGTTGTGTTGGTAGACGGCAAATTATGGAACCACATGTTGTAATACATAAATTTTTATTTTGGGAAAAATAAAGAATTCCAAAAGCAAACAAATTTGCGAGCCCAAATTGGGCACAATTTTAACCCCAATCAAGGGCTAAGTCCAATTGGCTAATGTGCCTTACAAAAAGGAATGCAGTCCAGACGGCCAATTCAGTGCATTGGCTAGTAGCGTCCCATCTCCTCATCATCCTCCTCTGTTGGCTCTAACAATGCCTCAACCCCCCTCCTCTCATGGTAGCCCCGCCCTGCCTGAGAGTGTCCCGATCTTCTGGAACGTCTTGGTGGGGGAGTTGGGGTACGTGGCAGGGGTGGTTTCTTCACCCTGTGTTGGTGTTGGGCGGGCGCAATGGGCCAAAGGGTGTGCTTCTGGGGTGGTGGGATGCTACACCCCCATTGCAGGGCCCCATCTACGCCCGCCTCAAGGACACGATACATGACCCGCTGAGTGATCATCCTCTGCTCCGGCTCCATCTTGTTGAGCATGTCACTGCCGTGTCTCTCGGGTCTCATATTATCTGATGTCCCACCTCTTCTCTTCCTTGGGGTACATCAGATTTGCCAACTCAACAAGAGGCTTGTAGGCCGCTGCCCGCGCTGCCTGGTCGCGATATTCTGGCAGCGCTGTGCGCCACAGGCACTCATGTCCTTGATACATGATGAGGAGCTGGGTAACAAACTCCACGTACCCCTCAAGTATCTGTTTGTGTAAGAAAAAAAAAGTCAGCAAGCAGGGGAAATATAAGGCATGCATGCTAAATACACACTATATTGAGTGCATATATGCAGGTGTTTAGGGCCGGCCAACATGTGTTCAATATGTATGTTTGCATGTGGGACACCCTTTCTCCATGTGCAAAGTATCAGCTACGGTTGGCATGTTTGGAAGGATATGTTTCACTACACGTTCACAAAGGCAAAAGGGGCACGATGATTAAACCCAAAAAACTAGGTAACCCAACATTGAAAAACAGGGGGAGAGGGACCATGGTGGCAGGGGGCCAATTGAAACATGGGCTGGTGGGACAACCGTCATCTAGGTACGTCGCCCCATGTAAAAGGTATGGCCTGCAGCAATTTATGGCTGGCTGTCTGACACAACAGCAGACGCAGAGCCTTGCGCACACCAACAGCCTCCACTCCCCCTTCCACCCATGGGCCACACAACACTATGACAGGCAACCACCCCCCCCGGCCCTCACTTTAAGGCGTTGGAGAGCGATAATGTAACCCTGACTTACAGTGGGCAAGCAGCCCCTGTTACATGCCGTACAAACAACACTACAATGTATGGAATACATCACCATGTCCAATTAACGAATTGCCCATGCTTACAACCTATAGGTAGCAAGGCTTAACCCTATTATGAACACAATATATACATGAAGCACATGGCGCTACTTGCTGCCACACACACAGTATAAACGGCATGTGGCAGAAGCATCAGCGCTATTTAGAAAACGCATGGCGAGGAAAAAGCATGTGAGTAAACTTACCGTCAGACCAACAGAGAACGGATCACTGGACACCACTAGCTCAATGCACATGGACGTCTGGACAGGGGTTGGTCGACATTGCAGGAAATTTATACTCACCCACATCAATCAGCACACACCAATTAGGCACATTAGTAGTCAACACCTGTGAACACCCCTAGCGCCAGCTGATTAGGTATCATTAAAGCGTTCTGATTGGTTAGTGCTCATTGAAAAGCAGTTCGGGCCAGAAGGGCGTTACGCTTGCTGCCCAGAGTCATTAAGTAAGTATTTGTGTGCAGACATGGATGTAGCGGGGTTGCGGGCTGAGGCGCACGATTGGCTTGGGTAATGCAATAGGCTACTGTATCGGACGCACATGTGATGTCAGTTTGGTGACTACAGTAGCGTAGCATGCTGCTGTATTTTTCACATGTGTTGCCCATACTTTCGCATATCGTAGTTGACAAATTTTTGTGTTTGTTTCCATTCTCCATACAGGATAATGGCTGCTGGAATGTAGAGTGTAATATCGTACAGATGGGCAATGAACAGAAAATAGCATATTGCTTGGGGTGAACACACTCTGGGACCAACATGGCTAGGATCAGACATGGATTTGAGGCGTGAGGCAGCAGAGAATGTCTAGATGTGGATCTCCCCCTTGCAACCACATGTGGCCCGAAATCACTACTGGATGAGTCATGTATAATCTGCTTCATGTCATCTGTGATTACTCACCCAGCAAGGCTGTGGTACGTTGATACTTACTGACTGTTGAAGTGTAAATATATGTTTTGCTACATTGTTTGTGTGACATGTATAGCCATTCTTTGTGGTGACACATGTTCCTTTTTAACACAGTTATGTCCAGATGTGTTACTTTCAGCCACGCCACAAAGTGTAGAAGGATGGCCGGCCCTGATCAGTGAGCATGTTCCGTTTGTTTAGTGCCCACTTGTGGGGGATGGCCTTGCAAGGTTCCCACGGATGTGTGCTGTGCACACACGAGCGATTAAATCTGCTTTGCACTAGTGTGTAAGTATTGTGTGCCTTGCTTGACATGCAAACATGTCACCATATTGCTGTATGTACTGATGTTTTGTTTTTTCCTATACAAGTGCAGATACCGAAGATGCAGAATATACATGATCGACATGTTATCGTGGCTCTTGCGTTGGAGGAAGAGCAACTGTGGATGGAGGAGAGATATGAAAGATTGATGCGGTGCAGACGACGGCGTGTGTGGAGCCGGGATTGGCTTCGGCGCTGGGAGACCCGGGGCCACATGCAGCTGGTGCGTGAGCTGGAGGATAACAATCCGCATGATTACCGAAACTACCTCCGTATGTCCGAGGACTCTTTCACCTTCCTTTTGGAGCGCGTGGGGCCACTGATAGCCCGTCAGGACATTGTCATGCGTCGATCGGTATCAGCTGAGGAGCGGTTGGCTATTACTTTGTGGTTCCTGGCTACAGGGCAGTCAAGGACCGACCTCACATACACGTCACGTGTATCCCTTTCCCTGCTGAGCTGCCTGATCCCTGAGACGTGTGAGGCCATCTGGAGTGCTCTGCGCCCATCCTTCATAAAGTTGCCACGAACAGCCGCAGAATGGATGGAAGTAGCCCAAGGCTTTGAAAGTCGATGGAACTTCCCAAACTGTGGTGGCGCTTTGGATGGTAAGCACGTGAGGATTACTAAACCCCCCAACTTGGGCTCTTTGTATTATAATTACAAAGGGTATTTTAGTATAGTCCTCATGGCCCTGGTGGATGCGAACTATGAGTTCCTCTACGTGGACGTTGGAATGAACGGTCGTAACTCAGATGGGGGGGTGTTCGCACACTGCTCCTTGGCACAACTACTAAGGACCGGTGGGCTGAACCTACCCTCAAATGAAGAGACGAGCCATCATCTCAACTTTGCGTTTGTGGCAGATGAAGCGTTCCCACTTCAGGCACACCTACTGCGGCCATATCCACAGAGGACCCTTACTTCTGAGCGACGCATTTTCAATTACTGGCTATCCCGGGCCCGCTGTGTGGTTGAAAATGCGTTTGGGATCATGGCAAATACATTCCGGGTTTTTCATACGCCTCTGCATATGAAACTGGAGTCTATTGACGCGGTAGTGCTGGCCTGCTGTGTGCTGCATAACTTCCTGCGTCGTAGGGATAGAGCATCATACACGCCGGCAAGTTATGTGGATAATGCAGATGCCACAACAGGGGAGGTCCATCCAGGGGCTTGGCGTGATGATGACCATGGTGTGGCGCCACTCCAGCCGCTGAGCCATGGTCGCACTCAGCAGGAGGCCAGGGACAGTAGAGATGCATACTGCTCCTACTTTAATGGCCCTAGGTCAGTGGGCTGGCAGAACCAGAACGTCTAGTGTGGGTGGTTCTGGCTCCTCCTAAAATGGTGGCCACGGTGCTAACAGCAGGGTTGCTGCACCATGGTGTTTTCTTTTGGTTATTTAATTGTGTGCACAGGTTTTAGTTAGTTAGTTTAGGTTTTATTTGTGTTATGTTGGTGCTGAACACTGTATCCTTTTTTGCGTTTTGTTTTCAAAAAATTATATTATGTGTTTACAATGTAACATGATGTTTGAATGTCCATTGTCTTTCCTTTCTGTATCTGTTTTTTTTTTTTTATATTTCATGTGTTCTACAAAAAAATAATTTTTTTTTTCTTGGATCCAAATTACTCTGTGTGAGCCTGATTACTTGGGGATGGAGGGCAGTGTGATCAAGGTTTGGGTTGTGGCCAGTGCTGTCACACACATTGGCACCTATGGCTGGGTATGACACACAATATGTGTGGGTGGGCATGAGCTATGTGAAGGTATTTGGTCAACAGTCTATGTGCCAAATGTGTGTACATAACCCTTGTGGTTTGGGGTAGGCAGAGGGTCACCTGCACACAACACATTGATGCAGCACATAATATTGTCTGTCATGTGGGTTTAAGTAGTGAAGCACATGTGCAGACACAAACATCATGTACTGTACATGTGGCATGTCAGCTGCTCAAGGCCATTGACATCTGTTCCCACATATGCGATATGCAAGACTTAGTTTAAAAAACGCACAGACTGTGTGGTGTACGCCGCTCCTGTGTGTCGCCTAAGCATCACCTAGCAGAATCTCCACACTACGCCATGTCACAAGCGCTTATTCCGTGTGACAATTCAAACACTACTACGTCACGTCTCCGCCATCCGCCCTTCGCGCCGTGCCCAATCAGAACACTATTGTGTTGGCCAATTGTTGTCGTTTGGGCGCGGCATGACGGACTGTGGCACGCCTATGTGTTGTCCCTGCTGCCCCAGGTCCGCCTATATTCCCTTGTGGTAGCGGCGTGTAAATGAGGGAAGGTACTCTACAGAAGGTAACCTGCGGCACCCGTCGGTGCTTCCAGAGATCGAAAAAGCCTTCTGTGGAGCTGATTCACCGTAGGCCCGTGGACTCCGGTTTAGACAGGCTGTAGTTCCTTCCTCCTTGTCACGGGTGGGCCGCGCCTGCCGGTAGTGAGGCCCGGTTGAGTGCAGATCAAAAGTTGAAGACGTCTTGTAGGAACAGATTAAAGGGGTTAATTTATTCGTGACGCCACCTATGAGTAGTTCGGTAATCGTTACCGATGCTGCGGAACCTCCGGGGGAGGGATAGCTGCAAGATGGAACGCTCCCTACAGGCTGAGCGGTGATCCCCGGAGGCTGGAGCTGCTTAAGATGTTGTGCGGCAGCTGCGGTTACCTTGTGTGCGGACGGATGCAATCATAAGGAAGCACGGACACTGAAAGTCTCTGTAACGGGTCTTTACTGTAACCAGCAGGCAGTACATGGCATACAGTTAACGGGTAGTGGACCGGGTGGACTCAGCAGTTATAGGTGTCCCTCAGAGATCCGTAGTGTTCCTCCATTCTAGCTAAGTCTTTGCCATTGTCGCCCAGGAATACCAGGTCGGGTACGGGGAGGCTGCTTCAATCCCTATCCAAGATGTATGTTATGGATGTTTTGGGGAGCCTTGGGTCCCTCGGTGGGTACACAGCTGGTTAGACGACTGGAAGTTGGCTGGTGGTGGGGTGCTCCTGTGAAGCTGCTCCTCCACGCTTCTGGTTCGCGTAGCAGAGGTGAACTGCTGCCAGCTTCGGTACCAGTGAACCGGCTGTGAGTTGGGCACGGGGGTATTTTGGAACCCGTGGTTGGTGATGCCCGATCCCGGTTGTTGAGGCCTCAGGTGCTAACACCCAACCGGTGACGGCCCAGGGGTTGCACGGGGTGCAGAGCCCCTGCTCCTACTCCAAGTTCAAGTCTGTGTCTTTCTCTTCTAGACCCGACTCTAACTCTCTCTAGACTAACTGTACTTCTCCTACACTACCCTTGCACTCCGCCCACCAGGACCTTGGATTGGCCCTCTATGTTAAGTGATGCATGCAGGGTTTGGATCTCTAAGTTAACCATATAACTGCTGGGTCGGAGAATATTGCGACTGCATTTATGGCTGCAATACCCTCCTGTATCGCACTCGTTGCGGGGCGCCACACTCCCCCTTGGTTTAATACGCTTGTCCCCAAGCGTCACACTACCCACATTACAGAGGTTTTTTTTTTTAATATTTTATAACAGGTTATGAACACTTTTATTAATGACAGGTCATTATTTTGCATAAAAGTGAGGCAGTAAAATAAACGGGTTAACACATTACGCGGACCCGGCGGGCGGTCGGCTGTCCTTAGGTTAAAGTTCAGGCTGTGGCCGCCAAGTCGCGGTGTTATTTGCAAACAGGAAGAAGTCTCTTGGCAAAAAGTTCAAACAACAAGTCACTTATGGAGGGCAGGGTTCCGGACTCGTATAGCGAACCACCCGTCACAGCATACATATCGCTCATAGGTTACAATGTCCCCTCTATATAAGTCTCGGTTAGGATGCCCTCGCGGTAGGTGCGATTCCACATCACGGCGCCCCACAAACACTTCAGTACTCACACCCTCCTCCCTTACGAATCCCCACCCAGTGGATAAGTTAAAGGTGCTCACCCGTCCGGTTTTACGGAACTCATCAGGCAATGGAGGTTGGCGGCGGGCTTCAGCGTGGGCCTGCATGTTGGCGCGCAGCCGAGCGTGCCACTCCTCCCTTCGGATGTGACGTACCTCTTCGTCGGAGTGGTGCAGCGTGTGGATAAAGTCACTACGCCATGATGGTTGTTGAACGGCTTGAGTCTGGTGGGCAGTCTGGAGCGGAGCCCAGTTGAACGGAACCGGAGAAGATGTTGCTGCGGCGGCACCCGACCAGTGTACCTGAGCAGATCGCCCGGAAGAAGGATCCTTGGTGTCTCCCCAGGCGAACCCGGTGTAGAGGTTCTCAGCTGGGCTGTAGGTCTCATCTTCATCATCCTCGATCTCTCCCTCGATGACCACGTCGGGCTGCTCGGCTGACGGAGATGATGGAATGGAATCCTCTGGGTCGATGGGTGGCTGTGCTGCAAAGTTCTCCTCGAGGTCGTCTTGCAGGGCTTCCAGGCTGCCTGCCTCTTCTTCTGTAGCAGCGGGAAGTGGTGTTTCAATCCCGGTCACCAGGTAGGCCTCGGTAATTGCAGAGGAGACCTCCGGATCAGGGAGAAACAGGCGACAGTCTCGGTAGTGGTGAAACTAGTCGCGGGTTCCGCAAGTGGAACCAGGTAAGTATTCGGTTCTTCTGTGGAGCAAGTTGTAAGCTCCGGCTCAAACACGGTCGCTGTTCCAGGCTTTGGAGCGGGATAAGCGGTGGTCTCTACCGGAATGACACAGTCTATGGGTTCTGGAGACGAGGCTGGACAAGTGGTCGGCGTGGGCGAGGCGGAGCTGAAAATCGAGATGTCGTCCGGCCCTGGAGTGGTTGCACCCGAGCGGCTCTGCTGCACCGCACGATGTAGTCTGCTGCCCAAGCTTGCACTCCAACTGCGGATGGTCCATTCCACGGTTTCTAGGAGCCATACCCGGAGGTCTTGCAGAGCTTCCTGCCAGAAGTAGGGGCTGCCGTCGATCTGGAGGACGGGACCCAGACCCGGATGGCCTATTGCTGCTCTGGCCTCGGCTTCCACTTCTTGCATCAGGTCTCTCAGTCTTAAGCTGGCCATGTTACTTGGAGGAACCACACCCGTCTCTACCCGGTAGCTGTACTGGTGAAGAGCTGGTGAAGAACGGTCTGTGACACTCCCATTTCCTTTGGGCTTTTGTAGTCCAATCATGGGAAAAGTCTTTGGGGTCCGCCCCCATGGTTGATTCGAGCAATCAGGGCGGACAAAGAGTTTGGCGCCTTTGCCTTTAGCCCTCCCACGATGAGGGGCGGTGCCTCAACCCTGGGCTTGCACATGGCGGATCCTTATGGCGGGAACGCCATCTTGGGCGCCATCTTGGCCCACGGTGAAAAGGCGGGAAAGTTCTTTTAAGGACGAACAAAGTCCAAATTGTAGACATTAAAGTCATTTTTAAGCACATTATACCCGTTAGGGAACGGGCCTGCTCGTATCCTGTTCGTGACGCCATTTTCTGACTCACCGTAGGCCCGTGGACTCCGGTTTAGACAGGCTGTAGTTCCTTCCTCCTTGTCACGGGTGGGCCGCGCCTGCCGGTAGTGAGGCCCGGTTGAGTGCAGATCAAAAGTTGAAGACTTCTTGTAGGAACAGATTAAAGGGGTTAATTTATACGTGACGCCACCTATGAGTAGTTCGGTAATTGTTACCGACGCTGCGGAACCTCCGGGGGATGGATAGCAGCAAGATGGAACGCTCCCCACAGGCTGAGCAGTGATCCCCGGAGGCTGGAGCTGCTTAAGATGTTGTGCGGCAGCTTGTGTGCGGACGGATGCAATCATAAGGAAGCACGGACACTGAAAGTCTCTGTCAAATATACAATAGTTGCACTCGACATAGACTTATTTCACAATAGAGAAAACTGAAAAATGAAAAAGTAGAGATACTTGGTATTATGGAAATGGCCAAATCGATAATTCACCCAGTTGCCACGTTGCGGCGATCTCTGTTAACTGGGTCCTAACACTAATGAAACTGCCCGATGTCTATCTGGGCTTTTCCTCATCGGCTGATACCAGAGAATAATGGATTTGCAGTCTTATAACTAAAGACAGGTGCTTTGAATATGTAATTGGTGCCTTGGGAAAAGAGGTTAACCCCTCAGGCGTGCTAGAGACTGATACCAGAGGGCAATAGCTCATATCTCACAACTAGAGTGAGGAAAGGTGCTAGCAAACGGTGAGTGCAGCATTATAATGTGTATGTGTATGACATGGGTTCAACACCCGTTTGCTAGCACCTTTCCTCACTCTAGTTGTGAGATATGATCTATTGCCCTCTGGTATCAGTCTCTAGCACGCCTAAGGGGTTAACCTCTTTTCCCAAGGCACCAATTACATATTCAAAGCACCTGTCTTTAGTTATAAGACTCCAAATCCATTATTCTCTGGTATCAGTCGATGAGGAAAAGCCCAGACAGACATCGGGCAGTTTCATTAGTGTTAGGACCCAGTTAACAGAGATCGCCGCAACGTGGCAACTGGGTGAATTATCGATTTGGCCATTTCCATAATACCAAGTATCTCTACTTTTTCATTTTTCAGTTTTCTCTATTGTGAAATAAGTCTATGTCGAGTGCAACTATTGTATATTTGAAATAGAATTGTGTTTAGTTAGCACCTTCATAGACAGGACTGAGTGCAGCATTATATTGTGTATGTGACTGAAAGTCTCTGTAACGGGTCTTTACTGTAACCAGCAGGCAGTACATGGCATACAGTTAACGGGTAGTGGACCGGGTGGACTCAGCAGTTATAGGTGTCCCTCAGAGATCCGTAGTGTTCCTCCATTCTAGCTAAGTCTTTGCCATTGTCGCCCAGGAATACCAGGTCGGGTACGGGGAGGCTGCTTCAATCCCTATCCAAGATGTATGTTATGGATGTTTTGGGGAGCCTTGGGTCCCTCGGTGGGTACACAGCTGGTTAGACGACTGGAAGTTGGCTGGTGGTGGGGTGCTCCTGTGAAGCTGCTCCTCCACGCTTCTGGTTCGCGTAGCAGAGGTGAACTGCTGCCAGCTTCGGTACCAGTGAACCGGCTGTGAGTTGGGCACGGGGTATTTTGGAACCCGTGGTTGGTGATGCCCGATCCCGGTTGTTGAGGCCTCAGGTGCTAACACCCGACCGGTGACGGCCCAGGGGTTGCACGGGGTGCAGAGCCCCTGCTCCTACTCCAAGTTCAAGTCTGTGTCTTTCTCTTCTAGACCCGACTCTAACTCTCTCTAGACTAACTGTACTTCTCCTACACTACCCTTGCACTCCGCCCACCAGGACCTTGGATTGGCCCTCTATGTTAAGTGATGCATGCAGGGTTTGGATCTCTAAGTTAACCATATAACTGCTGGGTCGGAGAATATTGCGGCTGCATTTATGGCTGCAATACCCTCCTGTGACGCACTCGTTGCGTGGCGCCACAGAGCACCTTGTAGCGGCATGTAATTGCGGTATCGGGTACCGTTAGGAACAGTTGAAACGCCCGCATGCACGTGCGACACCCGGTGGTTTCTAACCTTCGGTAGCGGCGTGTAAAGGTACCATTAAGGTACCTTTACACACCGCAACCACGGCGAGGAATCTGATCGGCAATCTGTAGCCCCGTCACCATCGCCGTGAAATTGCCTTACAATTGAGGCATGTAATTAAGGAATTTGGTGGCGATACAAAAGGTTGCGCCTGGTTCCGATTTCACAGCACTGCTCCAACATCAGAGGCAATAATGAAGGCAACATTCCCTGCTTTTGGCGTGTGAACGGGCAATAGGGATGGAATCTGCTTCGCCTATTGATTTCCACTAGGCGTGCCACAACGTGCTGGAGACCACGCCCCATGAGCGATGATTGGTGGTGGCTACTGAGTTTCCATTGGCTGTCACTTGACACCGCGCCATGTTTGAACAGCTGTCCATTCACCACCACACAATGACAGGCTGGCCAATCATGACACTATTGCGTTGTCCAATGAGCGTGTTTGGGGCGCGGTGTAAAACAATTTGGCACACCTATGTTTTCGCCGCGCTGAACAGGTACGCCAACATTCCTTTGGGGATTGCGGCATGTAAAACGGCGACGGGCGTCTACCAGATGTTTCCTGTTGTTGGTGTGGCAACTTCCGGGGCAACACGTCGCCTTAGGTTGAGGTCAAAATTGCGGCGTGTAAAAGCGCCTTCAGCAACCATGTAAAATGTACACGTGCACGTTAGATTGCCTCCTATCGCCGCCAAAAGTTGCGGCGTGTAAAGGTACCCTTAGGGTACCTTTACACGCGGCTCCATTTCTTGGGTGGCTACAGGTAACTTACTGGTTGCAGTGAAATCATGGAGACATGGTTCTATCTTGTTGCTGTGTACAAATGGAATAATCTCTCCATGATTTCACTGCAACCAGTAAGTTACCTGTAGCCACCCAAGAAATGTAGCCGCGTGTAAAGGTACCCTTAGGGTGCATTCACACACTGCGTATTTGCTGCGTATTTTTACACAAGTGCTGTTGCAGTTTTTCTAGCCAAAACCAAGAATGGCACAATCAGAGGAAAAGTCTAATGGCCACTTTACACGTCCCAACATCGGGCCGATGCTGGATACAACGGCGCAGGAGCGCGCTTTTTCTGGGCAGAATTCCAAGATCGCCCCCTTGTACGGCCGACCCAGGAACGACCATTTAACATGGGAGAGAATAGGGGAAGTTGTACTCCACATCGTTGTTGGGCTTTCACACAGCACGATCCTGCCAGATCGTCCATCCAATATCGGGCCGTTGGAGAGCAGGCTCATTTGATACCCGATATCGTTTTGGCATCGTTCGTGCATCGTATTGGACATTTACACCATACAACGCACAAACGATATCGGGGCCAAAGCACGAACCATGTGACTTTTTATCGGAGTTGGACGCCGATATCGGGACATGTAAAGTGGCCATAATAGAAACAAGTGCTCCACTTCTGTATTTAATCACCCACTCCTGGTTTTACTCAGCCACTCCTGGTTTTGGCTACAAAAACTACAAGAGCGTAAAAATAGGCAGCAAATATGCAGTGTGTGAACGCACCCTTACTCATTCTTATCCATGAGACTGGGCTTGTTCACACATATCAGCTTTTTTGACCATCTCTTTGTTTTTTGGGCTGTTAAAAAAAACGCAGGTGCGTTAACGCAGGGTGCATTTGAGTGTACATGCGTTAGTCAGCTCCACTTGCGTTTTTTTTCCCCAGTCCAAAAAACGCTGCATGCAGCGTTTTTTGGGTGCTGGAAAAAAACGCAGGGGTTGTTTCCAAAAACGCATGCGTTTTTTTAACATGGAGCCCTATGGGAAATGCATGCATTAACGCAGGACACATATAGGCACCTGCGTTAACGCATGCGTTGCCCATAGGGCCCCATGTTAAAAAAACGCATGCGTTTTTTTAACATGGAGCCCTATGGGAAATGCATGCATTAACGCAGGACACATATAGGCACCTGCGTTAACGCATGCGTTGCCCATAGGGCCCCATGTTAAAAAAACGCATGCGTTTCTATAACATGGGGCCCTATGGGAAGCACATGCATTTTTAAATGGCACGTTTAGGCACCCTGCGTTAATGCTAGCGTTTTTGCCTGCATTTTTGTTGAAAAAATCACTAAGTCCAAAAACGTTGCAAATCCTTTCAGACACACAACGGACATTTTTTGGCACTCTTAAAAAAACGCATTTGGTTTTAGGAGTGCTAAAAAAAACGCAAATTGTGTGTGAACAAGGCCACTGTCACTGAAACCCATGTCTAGACGGACTTTTAGTTTCTTAAGGAATGTCTTTGTCCTTGTTCACAAGCACCAATCAGTTTTTTTAGCAGTTAGAAAAACTGATCAGTTTTTCTAAGTGTGGCAAATAGTGTCCCCTGTGGGTCTGAACGTTTTTGAGAAGTTTTTGATTTGTGTCATTCTTTCATTAAGGTGCCTATATGTGCCTTGCGTTATTGCATGCGTTTCCCATAGGGCCCCATGTTAACAAAACGCATGTGTTTTTTAAAACAACCCCTGCGTTGTTATACAGCACTCAAAAAACGCTGCATGCAGGGTTTTTTGGAATGGGGAAAAAAAACGCAAGTGTAGCTAAAAAACGCATGTACACTTAAATGTACCATGCGTTAACGCATCTGCGTTTTCGAAAAACTGCAAAAAAAACGCAGAGAGAGTGATAAAAACGCAGGTATGTGTGAACAAGGCCTTTGTCAGGCTTTCCTGTAGTTTACCATAGCCCGCAGTATCCTCCAGTATCCTGAGACACAGCTCCTTGTATGTCTTGGTATTCGTTATCACCACATTCTTCCCCTTATCGGGGGGCTTAATGGTGATAGAATGGTCCTTCTCCAGGTATTTTAGGCTTAACATCTAATTTTTGGTGAAGTTATGTTTTTGGTGTTTAATCTCCTTGGTGTCCATAATCTCCCTTGATACAAGATTAACAAAAATATCAATGGAGCTCAGGTCACAAATTACTGGAGGCATACGCATGCTCCTGTTTTTCAAGCTGGTAAAGGGGCCCTCTCCCCTCAGGGTAGGATCTGCGTCACCAAGGTGCAAGGTGGAACAGAAACCTTACATCTCTTAGAAGGTCATGTGCCACACCCAGATTGCTGCATGTTTTTTTTATCCTCTTTTGCAAAAAACTTGCACCATTTCAACTTTCTGGAAAACAAGTTTAGATCCTTATTGCTGTCAAAAACATCAAAATAAGTAGTTGGGATGAAGGATAGTCCTTTGCTTAAGACACACATTTCGGATGAAGTTAGCTTCCTTGCGGATAAATTGATCGGTTATCTGTTATTGTTGTGGTTGAGGTTGAGGACTCGGGCGGTTTCTCAGAGGGTACTTTGGGTGTAAAAAACCCCCTCTGTTGTCAGGGTTTGTTGAAGGATTCTGAGGTGGTGTACAACTTTTTCCCTTACCTTTCTTTTTGTTCTTACCCTGTTTGCCTTTTACTCTCCCTTCTGTCTCAGAGGTGTCAGTTTCTGTGGAGTTGTGTTCCGTCTCAGTATTGGGTGTCCCCCCACCTCCGCCCCCTCTAGGGGTGTATATATAAGCCCTATTATTCTTGAAATACTGAAGATCCCTCAAATAGAACTTATGTTTCTTTTCTTTGAGATGGTACTGGAATATTTCAATCACATTCTGTAAAGCTAGTTCCTTCGATTGAAAATCTGCCTCACCAGAGAACTTTTTAGTCACCTCTTTTTGTTCCTTAAGAGCTTCCTCAAATCTGATTAGCTCCTTCTATTCCTCTTCCAAAAGCAACCTCATTAGTCTAATGGAGCTCAAAGTAGCCTCCTTTTCCCATCGTGCAGCTAGATCTGGGCTCTTAAGCGGCCGTCACACGCACAGATATCTCTTGCGATATTGTAAGCGATTACGTGCACGCGCGATCGCTTACAATATCGTTCACATCGCTGGTGAGATGTCACACAGGCAGACTCACCAGCGATGTGGAGCCGCGTTCCCGCTGGTTACTATGGTACACATCGGGTTACTAGGCGCCGCGCATCGCTTAGTAACCCGACGTGTACCATAGTTACCATCTCCCAGCATAGGCTCTGCCGCTGGGAGATGGTTCATCGTGGTGTCATACACCACGATGAAGCAGATCGTGACATCGTTCATCGCTAGATCTGAGCTCCGGAGCTCAGATCTGCGATGTCACGATCAAGCGATTTTACACTGTAAAATCGCTTGATTACATGCAACGATGCCAAAACGATATCGCTTAAGCGATCAAAAAGGAGATCGCTTAAACGATATCGGGCTTAAAATCGTGGCGTGTGACGGCCGCTTTATACCTATAACCAGGTCTTAATGTGATTGGCATTGTTCACACACAATTTGCGTTTTTTTAGCACTCCTAAAACCACATGCGTTTTTTTAGGTGTGCTAAAAAATGTCTCTTGTGTGTCTGAAAGGAAATACAGCCTTTTTGGACTTTCCTCAAAAACGCAGGCAAAAACGCAAGCGTTAACGCAGGGTGCATAAATGTGCCTTTTAAAAATGCATGCGTTTCCCATAGGGCCCCATGTTATAGAAACGCATGTGCGTTTTCCCAAAAACGCATGCGATTTTTTAACATGGGCCCTATGGGAAATGCATGCGTTAACGCAGGGCACATATAGGCACCTGCGTTAACGCATGTGTTTCCCATAGGGGCCCATGTTAAAAAAATGCATGCGTTTTTGGGAAAACGCACGAGTTTTTTACAGCTGCATGCAGCGTTTTTTGGACTGGGGGAAAAAAACGCAAATGGAGCTGAAAAACGCATGTACACTCAAATGTACCCTGCATTAACACACCTGCGTTTTTTAACACATCAAAAAACGCAGAGATGGTCAAAAAAACGCATGTATGTGAACATGGCCATTCTTAGGTATCTAGGTACAATACCATCACGGATATAGCTCTCTAAAGGCCACTTCACACACACAGATATCTGAGTCCAATATCTGAACAGATCTCTGGTTGCAGTGAAATCATGGATACATTGTTCCATTTGTACACAGCCACAAAATGGAGCAATGTATCCATGATTTCACTGCAACCAGCGATCTATTCAGATATTGGACTCAGATATCTGTGTGTGTGAAGTGGCCTTAGAGATTGTACCTCCCACCATGACGTGATCCAATCCTTATAGACTTTGGCCAGGGTCACATTTCCGTTTTTGGAACAAAATCCTGATCCGGTTTTGAGCTTCCAAAAAGCTCAAAACCGGACCAGGAAACGCTCCCCATAGGATCCAATGCAAAACACCGGATGGCTTCACAAGCCATCCGGTGGCCGGATCCGGCACTGCTGCCTGCGTTTAAAATCATGCAGGCAGCAGTTTTCGCAGCGTTTACCGGGACCGCACTGCGGTCACTGGATGGCTCAGGATGTGTAATCCTGAGCCATCCGGTAATTGCATAGCTTGCGGTTCCCGATCTTGCAAGTTAATAAAGAGTTAAAATAGCTGACCTAAATGACTTTTTGAGGTCTGTAGGGGGGCTTAGACCCCCCTACAGACCGGCCGGCGACTTCTATAGTGTTCTTCTACAATTTCTCAATGGTCACAGGCTCTTCGGAGCCCGTGCATGTAAACCAAAGGGGGCCCCCCCCCCGTATCACTATACTGGGGTGCATAGACCCCTCTATTACAAATAAGCTGTATTGGTCTAAAGTACATGATAAATGTGGCAATTCGCATTGTAAGTATATACTTACATTCTTTCGTAGGCAGCGATAAGGAAATCCATGGGCGGGGCTGTGTGCAGCAGCCTCCGCCCGCTCCTTCTTGATGCCCGCCCCCTCTGGCCGTAATCCAGTGTTTTGTGGGCGGGCACGTCGTTAAAGGGGCGTGGCTAACCATGGCACATAGTTAGCCACGCCCCTTTAACGACGTGCCCGCCCACAAAACACTGGATTACGGCCAGAGGGGCGGGCATCAAGAAGGAGCGGGCGGAGGCTGCTGCACACAGCCCCGCCCATGGATTTCCTTATCGCTGCCTACGAAAGAATGTAAGTATATACTTACAATGCGAATTGCCACATTTATCATGTACTTTAGACCAATACAGCTTATTTGTAATAGAGGGGTCTATGCACCCCAGTATAGTGATACGGGGGGGGGGCCCCTTTGGTTTACATGCACGGGCTCCGAAGAGCCTGTGACCATTGAGAAATTGTAGAAGAACACTATAGAAGTCGCCGGCCGGTCTGTAGGGGGGTCTAAGCCCCCCTACAGACCTCAAAAAGTCATTTAGGTCAGCTATTTTAACTCTTTATTAACTTGCCAGATCGGGAACCGCAAGCTATGCAATTACCGGATGGCTCAGGATTACACATCCTGAGCCATCCGGTGACCGCAGTGCGGTATTCAGCACACAGTTTTGAAAAAAACTGTGTGCGACCGGCATTGCGTTCACCGCATCCGGATCCGGATGCGGTGAATGCAATTCATGTTTGCAATGTGACCCTACCCTTTAACTGCATTCTTGGTGCAGTTTTGAAAACGGATCCTCACAAAAAACGCTGTGTGTGAACTTAACCTAAGAGCTCGATTTCGATTTTGTTTTCTGCTCACTTCTAATTTTTTCTTGCTGTAGTTAGCATCAACCAGGTAATTCATCGAGTGAGTACAATTTTGAGATCCCAATGTTTTCATTATTAATAATATTCATTCATGTTTTATTATATGTGTGATGACATTATCTTTTGTAAAGGTCAGGCTTGATTTTTAGATTTATGGTTGGCTTACGCCTGCATAATGAAAATAGGTCTAATTTTCATTAAAAAAGTGGGATAAGTGAAATCCATTTGGTATTTCACATCATGTGTGCAATTCATTTTTTTGCGTAGTATACGTATGACTATGGCCAGGGTCACATTTCCGTTTCTTTTACAAAATCCTGATCCGGTTTTGAGCTTTCAAAAAGCTCAAAACCGGACCAGGAAACGCTCCCCATAGGAGCCAATGCAAAACGCCGGATGGCTTCACAAGCCATCCGGTGGCCGTATCCGGCACTGCTGCCTGCGTTAAAAATCATGCAGGCAGCAGTTTTCGCAGCGTTTCCCTGTACCGCACAGCAGTTGCCGGATGGCTCAGGATGTGTAATCCTGAGCCATCCGGCAACTGCATAGTTTGCGGATCCCGGCTATTGCCGGGATAAGCAAACTGTACTATGACTAGTAAAGTGTTAAATTTACAAAGTAAAGTAATGTTTGAGTTCTCTAAGGGGGGCTTAGACCCCCCTAGAGAACGGCCGGCCACTCCGGTGGGCTTCTAGTACACTTGCCCCCATGGCACGGGCTCCTCGGAGCTCCGTGCAAGTCCCCACACCTCCAGCCCCCCAAATCACTATACAGGGGTGCCTGCACCCCTCTTGTATAGTTATTCCTGTATGGGGGGAAAATGAACTATTAAAGTTTTGCTTGGAGCTCATATTTACATGTTTTCTTCGGCAGTCTTGTGTAAAATCCATGGGCGGGGCTGTTTGCGGCAGCCTACGCCCCCTCATTCCTTATGGCCGCCCTCTCTGTGCCTCATCCAGTGATGTGAGGGCGGCCGCGTCATGAAAGGGGCGGGGCGAACCGCGTCACACCATGCGCCCCGCCCCTTTCATGACGCGGCCGCCCTCACATCACTGGATGAGGCACAGAGAGGGCGGCCATAAGGAATGAGGGGGCGTAGGCTGCCGCAAACAGCCCCGCCCATGGATTTTACACAAGACTGCCGAAGAAAACATGTAAATATGAGCTCCAAGCAAAACTTTAATAATTCATTTTCCCCCCATACAGGAATAACTATACAAGAGGGGTGCAGGCACCCCTGTATAGTGATTCGGGGGGCTGGAGGTGTGGGGACTTGCACGGAGCTCCGAGGAGCCCGTGCCATGGGGGCAAGTGTACTAGAAGCCCACCGGAGTGGCCGGCCGTTCTCTAGGGGGTCTAAGCCCCCCTTAGAGAACTCAAACATTACTTTACTTTGTAAATTTAACACTTTACTAGTCATAGTACAGTTTGCTTATCCCGGCAATAGCCGGGATCCGCAAACTATGCAGTTGCCGGATGGCTCAGGATTACACATCCTGAACCATCCGGTTACTGCACAGAGGTATTATGCACACATTTTTTCAAAAAAAGTGTGTGCCCGGCATTGCGTTCACCGCATCCGGATCCGGATGCGATGAATGCAATTCATGTTTGAAATGTGACCCTAGCCTATGTGCGAAATTGCACGAACATGTTCGCCATATTCAAATTAGGCATAAATGTGGCTGATACGGCTCAGGGATCGAGAACTTGAACGCTGTCCACAAAAGTTGGTGATTGGGAACAAGTTTGAAAGTTAAAATGGTCCTAAAATGTAACCTGTTTATTTGGGGCCAAAATGCTCGCCGGAAGACCCGCTAGCTGGGGACAACACCTAATCGAAAGTCAGGAATGTCTCCAACCATTGAGTCTACCAGCTTGTATCAAGATATAAGGCCACTTCACACACACAGATATCTGAGTCCAATATCTGAACAGATCTCTGGTTGCAGTGAAATCATGGATACATTGCTCCATTTTGTGGCTGTGAACTACATGGTATCCATGATTTCACTGCAACTAGAGATCTGTTCAGATATTGGACTCAGATATCTGTGTGTGTGAAGTGGCCTATAGAGTTTTTTGGAACTTTAAATTAATTTTCTTAGGGTAGGGTCACATTGGCAACCTAAATTGCATTCACCGCATCCGGATCCGGATGCGGTGAACGCAATGCCGGGCACACACATTTTTTTACAAAAATGTGTGCTGATTACCGCACTGCGGTCACCGGATGGCTCAGGATGTGTAATCCTGAGCCATCCGGTAACTGCCGAGGTTGCGGATCCCGGCTATTGCCGGGATCAGCAAACCTAGTAAAGAGTTAAATTGATTGCTAAATGACTGTTTGAGGTCTGTAGGGGGGCTTAGACCCCCCTACAGACCGGCCGCCCACTTCGGTGGCCTCCTACTACAATATTCCCGATGGCACGGGCTCATCCGAGCCCGTGCAAGTCCCCACACCCCCCAGCCCCCCGAATTACTATACCGGGGTGCCTGCACCCCTCTGGTATAGTTATTCCTGTATGTGTAGTAAATGATATATTACAGTAATGTAGTTCATATTTACGGGTCTTCTCCTGCAGTGTTGTGCTAAATCCATGGGCGGGGCTGTTTGCGGCAGCCTCCGCCCCCTCATTTCGCATGGCCGCCCCCTCTTTGCCTCATCCATTGATGTGAGGCCGGACGCGTCATGAAAGGGGCGGGGCGAATCGCGTCACACACCGTGCGCCCCGCCCCTTTCATGACGCGTCCGGCCTCACATCAATGGATGAGGCAAAGAGGGGGCGGCCATGCAAAATGAGGGGGCGGAGGCTGCCGCAAACAGCCCCGCCCATGGATTTAGCACAACACTGCAGGAGAAGACCCGTAAATATGAACTACATTACTGTAATATATCATTTACTACACATACAGGAATAACTATACCAGAGGGGTGCAGGCACCCCGGTATAGTAATTCGGGGGGCTGGGGGTGTGGGGACTTGCACGGGCTCGGATGAGCCCGTGCCATCGGGAATATTGTAGTAGGAGGCCACCGAAGTGGGCGGCCGGTCTGTAGGGGGGTCTAAGCCCCCTACAGACCTCAAACAGTCATTTAGCAATCAATTTAACTCTTTACTAGGTTTGCTGATCCCGGCAATAGCCGGGATCCGCAACCTCGGCAGTTACCGGATGGCTCAGGATTACACATCCTGAGCCATCCGGTGACCGCAGTGCGGCCCGGTAAACGCTGCGAAAACTGCTGCCTGCATGATTTTTAACGCAGGCAGCAGTGCCGGATCCGGCCACCGGATGGCTTGTGAAGCCATCCGGTGTTTTGCATAGGCTCCTATGAGGAGCGTTTCCTGGTCCGGTTTTGAGCTTTTTTAAAGCTCAAAACCGGATCAGGATTTTGCAACAAAAACGGAAATGTGACCCTGGCCTTAAACTTCCTGGAGTTTGCAGGTGTTTTTGACTCCTGCAGGGTGTTAATTTTGGAAACAGAGCCAGATGATGCAGCAGCTGGGAAGTCCAGGAAGCTTACAATATCCTTAAAATATCTGTTTAAGAGAGCTAAATGTTTTTTAGTTTTTTTTTTTTTTGAATAATTATTTTATTTTATTTTATTTTTTTTGACAGCTGACGTTTATTATTGCAGAGGGTCAGCAGCATGCGAGGCCATCTGTTCTACACTTATGTAATATTCATATAAGAATAGCATATGGCCATAATATACTTCCCATCCATTACCTTATATGTCTGTTCACACTAATGAAACACCGTAGTATGGATATTGCTTTTTAAAATTCTACAATCACTATTTCATGTCATACTATTAATAATACTGATGATATTAAAGGGAAAATCCAGTGAGAGAAAACAATTTAGTACAGTTCCTGCCCTGCTACATGATGAAGTAGAGCTGAACAATGCAGTTCTAGGATCTATAGATCTCTTATGAATCGATAAAATCATACCTGCTTCTCAGCTCTGACCCCCACCTCATGGGACAGAGAATTTTCAGCCTGACAGCCTCATGCTGCTGGTGAGAAGAGGTATGTCGGGGGTGTGGATGCAGGGAGCTGCCAGGGGGCATGGCCATTGGCTCCATGCTCACACATACAATCATTACCCTGATATACCATCCTATGTGACAGGGGGTCCAGGCTTGAAATAGCAATCATGTCTTCAAGCAGATACAAAGGGTAGGGTCACATTGGAAACCTAAATTGCATTCACCGCATCCGGATCCGGATGCGGTGAACGCAATGGCGGGCACACACATTTTTTTCAAAACTGTGTGCTGAATACCGCACTGCGTTCACCGGATGGCTCAGGATGTGTAATCCCTGAGCCATCCGGTAACTGCATAGCTTGCGGTTCCCGATCTGGCAAGTTAATAAAGAGTTAAAATAGCTGACCTAAATGACTTTTTGAGGTCTGTAGGGGGCTTAGACCCCCCTACAGACCGGCCGGCGACTTCTATAGTGTTCTTCTACAATTTCTCAATGGTCACAGGCTCTTCGGAGCCCGTGCATGTAAACCAAAGGGGCCCCCCCGTATCACTATACTGGGGTGCATAGACCCCTGTATTACAAATAAGCTGTATTGATGTCTAGTAACGGTTAAATGTGTACATTTGCATTGTAAGTATATACTTACAACATTCTTTCGTAGGCAGAGTGAAGGAAATCCATGGGCGGGGCTGTGTGCAGCAGCCTCCGCCCGCTCCCTCTTGATGCCCGCCCCCTCTGGCCGTAATCCAGTGTTTTGAGGGCGGGCACGTCGTTAACGGGGCGTGGCTAACCGCGGCACATAGTTAGCCACGCCCCTTTAACGACGTCCCCGCCCTCACAAGACTGGATTACGGCCAGAGGGGGCGGCCATCAAGAAGGAGCGGGCGGAGGCTGCTGCACACAGCCCCGCCCATGGATTTCCTTCACTCTGCCTACGAAAGAATGTTGTAAGTATATACTTACAATGCAAATGTACACATTTAACCATTACTAGACATCAATACAGCTTATTTGTAATACAGGGGTCTATGCACCCCAGTATAGTGATACGGGGGGGCCCCTTTGGTTTACATGCACGGGCTCCGAAGAGCCTGTGACCATTGAGAAATTGTAGAAGAACACTATAGAAGTCGGCGGCCGGTCTGTAGGGGGGTCTAAGCCCCCCTACAGACCTCAAAAAGTCATTTAGGTCAGCTATTTTAACTCTTTATTAACTTGCCAGATCGGGAACCGCAAGCTATGCAGTTACCGGATGGCTCAGGATTACACATCCTGAGCCATCCGGTGACCGCAGTGCGGTCCCGGTAAACGCTGCGAAAACTGCTGCCTGCATGATTTTAAACGCAGGCAGCAGTGCCGATCCGGCCACCGGATGGCTTGTGAAGCCATCCGGTGTTTTGCATAGGCTTCTATCAGGAGCCTTTCCTGGTCCGGTTTTGAGCTTTTTTAAAGCTCAAAACTGGATCAGGATTTTAAACAAAAAACGCCGATGTGACCCTGGCCTAATACATGCTGTGAACCTCTGCTGCATGATGATGCATAATGTGTACATTTATTGTGAGGCTGAGAGCACAGGAAAATCATTACATTGATCGATTCAGCTCTGCATGGTCTCCTCTCCCTCATAGGAACATGGTATCTTCCTATCCTTCCAACTTTCAATGGCTCATCACTAGGCATGAGCGAGTATAATTGCAAGTGTTCAGTACTCGGTGAGTAATGCGGTACTCGTGCTACTTGGAACATAGCAAGTATTTCACTACTTGCCTCGCAATATTCGGATCTCCTGCCCAGCATTAGTGAATCACAGTAATGCCACAGCCTTCTTGGTTGTGGCATTACTATGATTAGCTGGCCCACCGTCATACATGAGTCATAGCCTATGACTCATAGGCTCTATATAAGTCATGCCGCTGCCATTTTCTGCACATTGCATGCAGAACACAGCTAGTGTAGGGAGAGTGCAAACAGCTGATAGGGAGAGCTGTGCTTGTGCAAATCGTACAGAAATCCTCTGTAAAACCCAAAAGCTCTTGTGAGAGCTACGAGTATTGTAGTACTAGGTGACTGTAGTGCAGAGAGACAGGCAAGAGCGTTACAGTACCACATAGTACAGTCAGCAATATTTCAGCTCTTCTCAGAGCTGAAAGTATAAGGTCAGGGAGTAGTGAAAGTTTTCCAAGCTATTTTTGGGGTCATATTTACAATTGTTTTGCCATTGCATTGCTGTGTTCACACCGAATAGCATGCATGGTATTGCACAACTGAAGAAGAAAAAAACGAGGGCACCACTAATATTAAGTGTTGGGATCCGCCTTTACTTGTCCTGAAAGCGTAGTTTGGTGAAGGAAGAAGCGACAAGTAATGGAATGGCGATCACCACAGTGTAGAAAATATATGTATCTTTATTCAAAAATTATATCACATACTGCTAGAAAAAAGTATTAAAATCAATTAAAAAAGGGCTTAACAGCCCACTGGAAAAGGGGAAGGTCACCCCTGGCTTACCTTTGCAGCTCAATACACAAGTAACAAAGTGCAAAAGTAGATGCTGTTACAATATAAGAATAGATCAAAGCTTAAAGTAGCAAATATATGCTCAGTAATATACAGCAACAGCACATAACAGCACCTGTCTATCACAGGCAGCCCATCAAAAAAACACCTTGGTAATTATCGTATTTTTTCAGCCCCGATCTGGAATAATACCTGGTTGAAAATAGCAACACATGCAATATAATGTAAAGTGAGCTAGACCAGCTCTAAAGTATGATGGTGGACCACAGTAATAGGAGTCCTGTAAGTGCCCAAAAGTGCCCAAGGACAACCTACTAGCAGCTGAACTGCTGTGGCTAAGTAGTGTCACGGCAATAATGTGGCACCTCAGGGGTTAAGTGCCACAGAAACAACACCAAGGGTTAACTCCCCACACAACACCTGACACTGCACTAGCACCTCTAGGCCTGAAGGGGTAGCTCAAGCAGCTTCCTGATATATTCTGGTCTGAGGAGGAAGTAGTTAGTTGAGAGTTGACAGTTGACAGTTCAGTTTAGTGCAGGGAGCACTAGGATTAGGACCTGTAAATGGGAGCAGTGCTGAGCTCCTGATAGGGACCACTGACTACTTTCAGGCCTGAAACCAGGGTCTGAGGAGAGGAGTACAAGAAACAGAGGAACATATCTGGGAGATTGAGTTACCTCATAACTCGCCCCAGAGGAGCGCAGAGCCGGATACCGGATCCGAATCTGTGACTGAAACATGCAGCACAGAAAACACCGGGATAGTGGAGGTTACATACTTACACCATACCTCAGCGAAGCAACACGGCGGGGTCAGAAGCACACGGAAAGACTCAAGTTGCATAGCAAAGAGGGAACCTGTGAGGAGAAACAGGGCCAGCAGCTCAGCTAAAGCAGCAGCAGGGCCACACACAAGGCGCAGGAGTAGGAAGCTGAGGACCCGGACAGGGTGGGAGCAACCTGGCCCCGGTACAGATTCCGTGGACAGTACTCTACTGAATACCAGTACCAGTAAAGCCTTGGAAAACTTCAAAACCGTGAGTGTGTGTGATCCTTGTGCTCAAACCCTGCGTACCCTCACAAACTACCATCATTTCTACTAGTACCCCTATCCTACAACATCCATAGCACTATCTATAGACTATTACTACCACTGCCCCGGGGAATCAAGCTCTACCCATGGAGAGCCATTACATCTCCAGCTGCCAAACATCATCCCCGGAGGTTCTGCAGCAGCGGTGGTCCCCTCACTGACAACAACCCATAAGTGGCGTCACGACAAACTCGCCTGTAAATATCCCCCCCATTTATTGCGGAACCCGGGACACGGTCCAGACCACTACACTCATGGACTTGTTTGTTGTTTTATATTCCCTTTTTATATTTCTGGGGGATGAACTTTTGTTTATTTCTTCTATTGATGTCACACTCAATGGTTTTTTTGTTACTTAACATGAGTATTTGTAACAACTATATACAATTTTTGTTCTGTAAAAGAATTTTGTTCTGTTCTGTATAAATGATACTTTGTATATTTTTGTTTTCTTTTGTATTAAGATAACTGAAGAAGGCTAAAAGAGCCGAAACGTTAACGTATTTGATGCGTTCTAATACTTGATGTGATAAAGTAACAAATAAAAAATCTCTTTACTTTGATGAATATCGAAATTGTTTCTTAAAATTTTTTTTCTATAAAAAGGTGTGCCTAGCTAATCTAATTCACGGTCCAGACCAAGACCGCCGTGATATTCCCAGCAGTACCCCGTCCCAGTGGGCTCCACAACTTTAAACAAATCCCCTGTGAGGAGTACCTGCCAAAGTTAGCAGAAAGTGGATAACAAATACTGAAGTCACCCAAATGTTAGCATAAACCTAAGCATAAATACCTAAATCCAGGCTCTAGTACCAGAAGTGAGGTTACCAATTAGTGGGTGGTTGTCAGCTGCATGCAGGGGGGCCCCTGCATGTCCCTACGTGTTTAGTTGCCTAGGGGGGCAACATTGTCAGGGGATCAAGCTGATTTAGTGACTCAATCTTTAAATAGAAAGGTAATTACCTATGTTCGTGGTACCAGTGTGTCAGAACGCCGCAGCCTCCATTCTGGAGGGCGTAACCAGAAGAGAGTGACCAGATGTCGTCATCCGGGTCGGAGTGTGCAGCGCATACTGTGCATGTGTGGGAGGAGTAGCAGACTTCACCGTGGTGTAGATAGATGGCGGCTCCGGCGCATGCGTGATGAGGCACTGTGCCGTTTTTAAACAAATGCCTGTAATTTAAACAGCACTGGGCATATTGCATGGCAGATAGGCTCTGTATATAAAATGGATAGAAAATCATTGGAGTAGGGAAGGAAAATGAATATGAGGCAGTCGACAGGGTATGGGGTACTCAGGACTCGGGGGTGATGGCGGCTTCAATGGGGATCACGGCTGGTGGATCCCCGGTCCCGTGCCCTGGACCCTCAATGGCGGGGAATGGTGGGGGATAAGGGATATTTACAATTGAACGTGACGCCACCTGTAGTTTCCGGTAATATGGTACCGGAGCTGCAAGTCGGCCGCTGAGGTGATTGTGGGTGCAGCAGAGTGTGGAACAGCTCCCCACAGGTGAAGCTTTACCTTAGGGCATCAGGGATGGATGAGGGGAGTAGTAGTTGAGTCTTTGCTGACACAGCGGTGAATTGCAGCTGTTAGACAGGCGCACAGACACACAGGGATTGTTGTTTCAGTACCTTTTGCTGGTGACAGAGTAACAGGTACAGTCCAGAGTATTAACCAGGTCCCCGGTGCAACTTGGGACTTCCACCTTAGAAAGTTATGAGGCCTCCTCTGTGTCTGTACTCTGAGGTGTGGGATGAGTCCTGCCTGAGCCTGAACCCACCGCTTCTTCTCCCTCTCTGGGCTTTGTCCTAAACTGGCAATGAGGTCCTTCTGCGGGGTCCCTGTTTCTCTCTATGGCCCATGGTCCTGTACTTGGTCAGTTTAGTGTCTCTTACTAGCTCTCCTCAGGGCTGAACTCCTCCTGAGTCTTCTAGGCTTTTTGCTGTAGCTCTGAATGCTGGCAGCATCGGACTCCAGTGTCCAGGTGTACTAAAGGACTGAGCAACCGATTCCCTTCCTTAGTTCCCTACTTTGTCCACTTGCCTCCGACCCTTTCCCTAGGGTGCGCACAGCGGTCAGTGGTCCCTGGTCCAGGGCCTGAATCTCCCCCAGCAACCAATTCCTCCATCTCCTCTCTGTTCCCTCTCCTCACAGGAACTGAACTGAAAGCTACAGATACCACTCTGTTAGGTAAATAAAAAAAATACTCTGGAGTGTTATTTTAAACAAGATGATATGTCAACACTTCTATGTGGTGTGGTAAATAGAGTATCTGAAATGTGTAGTATAGTATATAGAGAATATGAAGTATGTTGTGTATTATATAGAGGATATATCCTGTTTGATGTAGTAAATAAAGCGTGTGTCCTGTGTGGCTTAGTATATAATGTGCCCAGTGTGGTGTAATACATGGAGGATGTGGCCTGTATAATGTAGCATATAGAGGATGTGTCCTGTTTGGTGTAATATACAGAGGATCTGTTCTGAGCAGTGTACACACTATATACTGTATCTAATATATATAATACGTGTATACATATATATACGTGTTTATATATATATATATAAATATATATATATATATACGTGTATATATATATCTACTCTATAATTGCCGTAGGCATTTTCGTGTCGGCCCCCGAAATCGCCGTGGCTATGTCACGCTGTGACGTCACCACGCGCGAGCAATGGCCGCGAAGCGGCCATTGCGAGTCGCTGGCCGAAAATAGAACCAGAGGGTCGGCTACAAAGTTAGCGATTTACCGCTGAGGTAGCGCGAGCAATGGCCGCGAGGCCATTGCGAGTCGCTACCTCAGCTGGCGCACGTCCCACTATACTTTGAATGGGGATTCATTGCGACTCGCTGTGTAGCGCGAGCAATGGCCGCGAGGCCATTGCGAGTCGCTACGTCAGCCGCCGCATGTCCCCTTATACTTTGAATGGGGATCCATGCGAGTCGCTGGGTAGTGCAAGCATTGCGAGTCACTGTCACTCATCATCATCATCATCATCATCATCATCATCATCATCATCATCATCATCATCCCCGCACAGACCCCCCCCCCCCCTCAATGGCCGCACAGACCCCCCCCCCCCCCAATGGCCGCACAGACCCCCCCCTCAATGGCCGCACAGACCCCCCCCAATGGCCGCACAGACCCCCCCCCCCCCAATGGCCGCACAGACCCCCCCCCCCAATGGCCGCACAGACCCCCCCCTCAATGGCCGCACAGACCCCCCCCCCTCAATGGCCACACAGACCCCCCCTCCCCCCCTCAATGGCCGCACAGCCCCCCCCCCCCCCCCTCAATGTCCCAAAGTCAGCTGTGACCGCCTGGCCCTTGGACACTGGCTGCCATGCACAACTCAGCTGGTAGGCTCCCATCACTTACCCACTGAGGACGGATCACTTCCAGCACCTCTTCACATGCCAGTGCTCTGAACTTCTGAATCGTCCTCTCCTCACTCAGACACCTGGCAGGTTCCTATCCAGCCTACTCACTCCCAGCTGCAACCCAGTGAGTCAATCAGCACATCTTCACTCACACACAGACCTGACATGTGATTAACCCCCTGTGCACCATTCAGGTTTAGCCCAGCAAAGCACTCCAAAAAGTATTGAACACACCCCAATAAGTATTGAACGCGCCCCAAAAAGTATTGAACGCACCCCAATAAGTATTGAACACGCCCCAAAAAGTATTGAACGCACCCCAATAAGTATTGAACGCGCCCCAAAAAGTATTGAACGCGCCCCAAAAAGTATTGAACACACCCCAATAAGTATTGAACGCGTCACAATAAGTATTGAACGCGCCCCAAAAAGTATTGAACACATCCCAATAAGTATTGAACGCGCCCCAAAAAGTATTGAACGCACCCCAATAAGTATTGAACGCGCCCCAAAAAGTATTGAACGCGCCCCAAAAAGTATTGAACACACCCCAATAAGTATTGAACGCGTCACAATAAGTATTGAACGCGCCCCAAAAAGTATTGAACGCGTCCCAATAAGTATTGAACACACCCCAATAAGTATTGAACACACCCCAATAAGTATTGAACGCGCCCCAAAAAGTATTGAACGCACCCCAATAAGTATTGAACGCGCCCCAAAAAGTATTGAACGCGCCACAAAAAGTATTGAACGCGTCCCAATAAGTATTGAACACACCCCAATAAGTATTGAACGCGCCCAAAAAAGTATTGAACGCACCCCAATAAGTATTGAACGCGCCCCAAAAAGTATTGAACGCGCCCCAAAAAGTATTGAACACACCCCAATAAGTATTGAACGCCCCCCAAAAAGTATTGAACACGCCCCAAAAAGCATTGAACGCGCCCCAAAAAGCATTGAACGCGCCCCAATAAGTATTGAACGCACCCCAAAAAGCATTGAACGCGCCCCAATAAGTATTGGACCCCCCCCAAAAAGTATTGGACCCCCCAAAAAAAAGTATTGGACTCCCCCAAAAAGTAGCTATAACTACTATAATCAAATTAATGCACGTTCTAGAATCCCGATGCATTTGCATCGGGCTCACAGCTAGTATATATATATAAATATATATATATATATATACATATGTGGCACCCCGGGTTCATGTGCCACAGTAACACCACAAAGTGTTAACTCCCCACACAACCTACAACACTACACTAGCGCCTCCAGGCCAGAAGGAGGAGCTAAAGCTGTTTCCCTATATATTCTGGTGTGGAGAGGAAGTGGCAGTTAATTCAGTGGAGAGCAGCACTGAGGAAGAAGGATCTGGGTGTAAAAGAGCTGCGTTAGGCTCAACCCACGGTCCACTGTCCAGTTCCAGGCCAAGCCAGGGTCTGAGGAAAAGGAGAAGCAGAGGAACACACCTGGGAGGCCAAGTTACCCTAAACTCACCACGGAGGAGCACACAGAACGGATATTGGATCCGATGCTGTGCCTGACACAAACAGCACAGTGAACACCTTATTAGTGAAGATCCCACATCTTCACTGTACCACAGTGAAGCAACACGGCGGGGTCAGGAACACAGAATAAGACTCAAGTTGCCTAGCAAGTTTGTACCCGTGAGGGGAGAAAGGGCCGGCAGCTTAGCTAAAGCAGCAGGGCCACACACACAGCACAGAAACAGGGAGCCAAAGGACCTGGCCAGGGTGGGAGCAACATTACCCCTGCACAGACTCTGTGGACAGTACTCAGCTGATGTACCATCTTCATTAAAGACTTGGTAAACTACCAAACCGTGAGTCTGTGTAATCCTTGTGAACCCTGTTCTCCCTCACAAACTGTTTTCATCACTACTGCCCTGGGGACCAGGCTCTGCCCGTGGAGAACCGTCACATCACAGGCTGCCATCCATCATCCCCAGAGGTTCTGCAGCAGCGGTGGTCACCCTGACCACATACCACAGGTGGCGTCACAACTTTATCCCCTGTAAATACCCCCCCTTTACTTGTGGGCTCGGGACACGGTCCGGACCAAGACCACTGTGATAACCCCCTTGATACCTCGGTCCGGTACCGAGTACTCCGTCCCAGTGGCCTCCACAACTTGGCGTCATGAACAGGATCTACCGTGCCCGGTAGACCGGGCATTGTGCGCAATGATTTGTGAGAAATAATGTTTTGAAACTGCTGCCATTACAGAGCGTACGGCGAACAGAATTTAAACTGCGCCACAAAGACTGTATTTTTTTAATTGCCGACATTACAAAGCGCGCGACGCGCGGGAAGAAAAAGGGGCATGTCGTTGTGGGCGGCACTCTGCAAAGCACTCTGACATCATCCATTGGGTAAGAGAATCTCTGTCCAACCGCGGAACCCTTAGTAGACATCCGGACAGAAGCAGAAGGCCAGGAGGGTCGACATTAACTAAGGGGGCACAGGATGTCGCAGCAAGGAGATGCTGCGGCACCGAGCAGCAGCGGCCCACCCGGCGGTGCTGCGGCACCGGATAATAGAGGAACACCCAGCGGTGCTGCGGCGCAAGGAGCAGCACCCATCATGCTGCTTCTGATGCCGTATACTCCAGGAGCAATGTGACTACCACAATACTCAGGTGAGCCCAATACCCTCAATGACTTTGTTATGAAAATCAAAGCGTACTACGTTATGTAACCCCTAACAGAAGCCTAGCGTGTCGGTATGATTATTGGGCAGTTAACTGGCAATGCATAGCGGGAAGTTATGTCCTGGCCGGACACAGACAAAAGACACTGTAGAGCATCTTGTGGCTGGACTAAAAGCAGCATTTGAGTCCAGTGCTGACACATGGGCTAAAATGAGGTTCTTTGGATGCCAACAAAAGCCTAAGGAGAGTGCAAGAGACTATGCCATATACTTGCAGGAAGCACTCAAAGCACTTAAACTAGCAGAACCTGCCTTAGCCCCGGGAGCTGATAAGATGCTGATAGATCAGTTCATAGAGGCCCTCCTATCCTCTTCTCACAAAGGACATTTGAGCATGATGACCATCCAGAATCCTGGAATAACTTTTGCCCAGCTAAAGGATAGAGCCATCCACCTCCAGCAGATAGAGGAGCCCAGGGATATAAACTGTATTCAAGGCCCTGCAGCAGCACCTCAGCGGCCAGGAGCATCAGTGACATCTGCCATGTTAGGTACTGCTGCTGACTGTAAAAAGCCTATCTCTAATGAGGCCCTAAACCAAAAGCTAGATGTCCTGACTGACATTGTTGTTTCCATGGCTAAAGTCATCAAGGAGCTGCGTGGATCCAAGCCTCCACCCAAGATCGAGTTGGCAACCAGTAAGGAATATATCCCGTGGATGAGGCCCAGAAAGTACCAAGCAACGAGAGGACAACCCAGCGACCGCTATCAGCCGGATGGACAACCCATTTGCCGCCATTGCAAGGAACCAGGTCACTTTGCCCAGGAATGTGCTTAAAAGAGGATCCCCTGGGAAGGCGGGCCGCTCCTCAGTTATGAACTCTCAAGGTCCTGCAGCCTGGTATGACTAGTTTGTGGGAGGACGTCCAGTCATCCCTATCATGTTGGATGGCATTCCCTTCAGCGCCTTGTTGGATAACGGGTCCCAGATAACATCAATTCCACATGTTCTCTACGAGAGGTACTGGGCGGATTCAGACATTATTAGTGGTCCATCTAACGTTGCATTGAACCTATGGGCTAGCAATGGTGAAATAATACACAAGTTGGGTTCAGAGAAATGACCATTCAGATTGGGAAGGTAGAATTGAAGAATCAGGGTATTATTATTGTAGATGTTGACCGGCGAGAACGTGAACCAGTAATGTTGCTAGGAATGAATGTAACTGAAAATTGTTTTTCTGAGGTAATTACTGTCTTATAGCTGATCGCCGAGACGGCCAGAGTAGGGCAACAGAGACTCCTGCAAAAGGAAATAAAAGCCCTGATGCTGAAACAACAGGTCGAAATATCAGGAGGTGAAATTGGCAGTGTAAGGGTAAGTGATCCGATACCCATTGTAATACCTCCCAAAACTGAAATATTGGTCTGGTGTAGAGCCGCAATAGGCATTAAAGGGCAAGACTATCAAGCCCTGGTAGAACCCGTGTACTCAGACAGTAGGCCCACTATACTGATGGCCAGAGGAGTAGTTGAGGTACATCGGGGAAGAGTGCCAATACGCCTTCTAAATTGCGGAGAAGATGAGGTCACCATACCGAAGTATGCTACCATGGCTAATTTATTTACGGTTATACCAATGCCATCACAGCTTGTCAAGTCAGGTGGATGACAATGGCTCAGGGGAAAAGCTGGAGGATTGGTGCCAAAAACTACACGTGGGTACCAGTTCTACACCTCCCCATCAAAAGCATGGAGTATACCGGGTAGTAAAAGAATATGAGCAGACATTCAGCAAACACCCGTTAGACTTTGGGCAAATTAAAGGGGTAGAGCACACTATACCCACAGGTAACCATCAGCCTATAAAAGAGAGATATAGACTATTACCACCCGCTCACTATCAAACCACCAAAGACATGCTCAAAGAGATGAAAACTGCAAGTGTAATAAGAGACAGTTGCAGCCCCTGGGCAGCGCCTTTAGTGTTGGTTAAAAAGAAGGACGGGACCATGAGAATGTGCGTAGACTACCGGCAGATCAACCGTATTACACACAAGGATGCATACCCGTTACCTAGGATTGAGGAGTCATTAGCCGCATTAAAATCTGCTAACTACTTTTCTACCCTAGATCTGACTAGTGGGTATTGGCAAGTTCCTGTGGCAGAGGCTGACAAGGAGAAGATATCGTTTACTATGCCGATGGGCCCCTGTGAGTTCAATTGTATGCGGTTTGGACTCTGCAACGCAGCCGGTACCTTTCAACACCTGATGGAGAGCTGCCTAGGACATAAGAACTTTGAAACTGTTCTCCTGTACCTGGATGATGCTATAGTCTACTTCCAAGACATATGAACAACATCTACAAGACCTGGAAGAAGTGTTTGAAGCCTTGTCCGGATACGGCATAAAGATCAAACCATCCAAGTGCCACCTTCTCAAGCCCAAGGTGCAGTACCTAGGACATGTCGTGAGTTCAGAGGGAGTAGCACCGAATCCTGATAAAGTCAACATGATAAGGGATTGGCCAAAACCCACCAATGTGAAAGAGGTGAGGTAATTCCTGGAACTGGTGGGCTATTATAGAAGATTTATCAGAGGGTTCACAAAGTTAGCAGCTCCCCTACAAGACATCCTGGTAGGACAGTCAAAAAGGTCTTCAACCCGTAATCCCCCTTTCCAGTGGAGTGACGAGAGGGAAGAATCCTTCAAAAAGCTAAAATGGGCACTGACAGGAGAAGAGATCCTGGCGTATCCAGATTACCATCAACCCTTCATTCTGTACACGGATGCCAGCAACATGGGACTGGGAGCAGTACTGTCACAGAAGCAAGGTGTAACGCCGGTGGTCTGGTGTCTTGGTTCCCTCGGCGTTACTGCGCTTTCACCCAATGCTCCTTCCCCCCCTGTCCAGCTGGGAGACTGTAGTATGTTACCTGGATAGGATTCTGCTCAGTTCCCAGCTCCGCTGCGTAGCTGCACATGTGTTGTAGTGTCAGTGCTCCGCTGTTTACCTCTCATGTGTGGACCCTGGCTCCCGCTGTGGAAGCTATCCGCGGGTTGTGAGGTCCTCTGCAGCTGGTGCATGACTTTCCACGTGTGTCTAGGCTTGCAGCCGCTGCCAGGTGCTCTGGGCATCGGTTCCTGTGCTGGCTATGCTGTATGGGTTCTGACTGTGCCTAGGGTGCGCGCCGCCACACCTTCCCCAGTTTAGTAAGATGGAGGGTGTGCGCTTGAATTGCTGTCCCCAGCCTATAGCTGAGGGGCAGCTCCTATTTAAAGTTCCTCTTCCCTGTTGGGCGTCGCCAGAGCCTCGCATTAGGTTTCTTAACCTAGCCCAGTGTGTTTGGTCCAACATGCTGCTCCTGGTCTGCCTTGTCTACAGCTCCTGTTCTGCCTGCAATCAGTTCTGGGAAAGCTGATGTCTGTGTCCCTGGACCCGTCTTGTCTGTGTTGGTGCCAACGTCCTTGTCTTGTTCCTCCTTGTGTCTTGCTGTTCCCGGTCTGGAGCCGTGTCCGTTGCATGGAGTCCAGACGTCCTGACTGTCGGTGTCCAAGATGGACCTGAGGTTCTGCCTGGTGTCCGTGCCTGGTGTCCGAGATGATCCCGAGGTTCCGCCTGGTGTCCGAGATGGTCCTGAGGTCCTGCCTGATGATGTCTTTCCTTGTGTCCGAGATGACCCCGATGTCTTGCCTTGTGTCCGAGATGACCCCGATGTCTTGCCTTGTGTCCGAGATGACCCCGATGTCTTGCCTTGTGTCCGAGATGACCCCGAGGTTCCCGCCTGGTGTCCGAGATGACCCCGAGGTTCCCGCCTGGTGTCCGAGATGACCCTGAGGTTCCCGCCTGGTGTCCGAGATGACCCTGAGGTTCCCGCCTGGTGTCCGAGATGACCCTGAGGTTCCCGCCTGGTGTCCGAGATGACCCTGAGGTTCCCGCCTGGTGTCCGAGATGACCCTGAGGTTCCCGCCTGGTGTCCGTGATGACCCTGAGGTTCCCGCCTGGTGTCCGAGATGACCCTGAGGTTCCCGCCTGGTGTCCGAGATGACCCTGAGGTTCCCGCCTGGTGTCCGAGATGACCCTGAGGTTCCCGCCTGGTGTCCGAGATGACCCTGAGGTTCCCGCCTGGTGTCCGAGATGACCCTGAGGTTCCCGCCTGGTGTCCGAGATGACCCTGAGGTTCCCGCCTGGTGTCCGAGATGACCCTGAGGTTCCCGCCTGGTGTTCGTGATGTTCCGTGTCCTTGATGTGTGTTCTTGTTCAGTAAACGTTACTTTTGCTATACCTGAAGTGTGCGGTGTCGTCTTGTCCTGCAGGTTACCATCTAGCCCACATGCTCAGCTGCCACAGAACCCGGTTGCTGTTCTTCCCTAGTCTGGGCAGGCCCGGGTCCCCCCTGTGGTCCAGTGGGTCCACATTCCCCTTACGTCATGGGTCGCGAGCGCGACCGTGACAGTAGGCTCTGGCCATGGACTCCGCTGAGCATGTGTGGACTGCAGGACATTCCCCGGATCCCACTTGGTATGTGGACTAGATTGCTCGAGCCCCGTGTGGTCAGCGGCTCTGATCACTCGAGTGATGGACTCTGCTGCTTTTTTGTGACCTGTGGGACGTACCGCCTACCCAATTGAACTTTTTGTGGGACTTTTTTCTTTTGGGTTTTCAGAAGAGGGGGCCTGAGGAGGGGGATACTGTAACGCCGGTGGTCTGGTGTCTTGGTTCCCTCGGCGTTACTGCGCTTTCACCCAATGCTCCTTCCCCCCCTGTCCAGCTGGGAGACTGTAGTATGTTACCTGGATAGGATTCTGCTCAGTTCCCAGCTCCGCTGCGTAGCTGCACATGTGTTGTAGTGTCAGTGCTCCGCTGTTTACCTCTCATGTGTGGACCCTGGCTCCCGCTGTGGAAGCTATCCGGGTTGTGAGGTCCTCTGCAGCTGGTGCATGACTTTCCACGTGTGTCTAGGCTTGCAGCCGCTGCCAGGTGCTCTGGGCATCGGTTCCTGTGCTGGCTATGCTGTATGGGTTCTGACTGTGCCTAGGGTGCGCGCCGCCACACCTTCCCCAGTTTAGTAAGATGGAGGGTGTGCGCTTGAATTGCTGTCCCCAGCCTATAGCTGAGGGGCAGCTCCTATTTAAAGTTCCTCTTCCCTGTTGGGCGTCGCCAGAGCCTCGCATTAGGTTTCTTAACCTAGCCCAGTGTGTTTGGTCCAACATGCTGCTCCTGGTCTGCCTTGTCTACAGCTCCTGTTCTGCCTGCAATCAGTTCTGGGAAAGCTGATGTCTGTGTCCCTGGACCCGTCTTGTCTGTGTTGGTGCCAACGTCCTTGTCTTGTTCCTCCTTGTGTCTTGCTGTTCCCGGTCTGGAGCCGTGTCCGTTGCATGGAGTCCAGACGTCCTGACTGTCGGTGTCCAAGATGGACCTGAGGTTCTGCCTGGTGTCCGTGCCTGGTGTCCGAGATGATCCCGAGGTTCCGCCTGGTGTCCGAGATGGTCCTGAGGTCCTGCCTGATGATGTCTTTCCTTGTGTCCGAGATGACCCCGATGTCTTGCCTTGTGTCCGAGATGACCCCGATGTCTTGCCTTGTGTCCGAGATGACCCCGATGTCTTGCCTTGTGTCCGAGATGACCCCGAGGTTCCCGCCTGGTGTCCGAGATGACCCCGAGGTTCCCGCCTGGTGTCCGAGATGACCCTGAGGTTCCCGCCTGGTGTCCGAGATGACCCTGAGGTTCCCGCCTGGTGTCCGAGATGACCCTGAGGTTCCCGCCTGGTGTCCGAGATGACCCTGAGGTTCCCGCCTGGTGTCCGAGATGACCCTGAGGTTCCCGCCTGGTGTCCGTGATGACCCTGAGGTTCCCGCCTGGTGTCCGAGATGACCCTGAGGTTCCCGCCTGGTGTCCGAGATGACCCTGAGGTTCCCGCCTGGTGTCCGAGATGACCCTGAGGTTCCCGCCTGGTGTCCGAGATGACCCTGAGGTTCCCGCCTGGTGTCCGAGATGACCCTGAGGTTCCCGCCTGGTGTCCGAGATGACCCTGAGGTTCCCGCCTGGTGTCCGAGATGACCCTGAGGTTCCCGCCTGGTGTTCGTGATGTTCCGTGTCCTTGATGTGTGTTCTTGTTCAGTAAACGTTACTTTTGCTATACCTGAAGTGTGCGGTGTCGTCTTGTCCTGCAGGTTACCATCTAGCCCACATGCTCAGCTGCCACAGAACCCGGTTGCTGTTCTTCCCTAGTCTGGGCAGGCCCGGGTCCCCCCTGTGGTCCAGTGGGTCCACATTCCCCTTACGTCATGGGTCGCGAGCGCGACCGTGACACAAGGAGGCAAAGAGAGAGTTATTGCCTTTGCAAGCAGGAAACTCCGGCCTACGGAAAGAAACCCTGAGAATTACAGTTCCTTCAAGTTAGAACTATTGGCAGTAGTTTGGGCTGTAACCGAGCGTTTCAAGCACTACCTGACAGCTGTAAAATTCACCATCTAGACTGATAACAACCCGTTGACCCACCTGGAGCAAAATTAGGTGCGTTGGAGCAGCAATGGATAGCCCGGCTGTCTAACTACAATTTTGTCATCAAATATAGGGCAGGCCGCAAGAACGGGAATGCAGACGCCTTATCCCGGATGCCACACCTGAAAGACGTGGAAGAGGAACCAGAGGAGCTGGAAGAAATTGAACTACCGGCCTTTCACCATTTTAAGGTAGAACAGTATCAACCCGGCATCTACCAAAAACAACATAAGGCAAATCTCAACCCGTTAGCGCACCATGGATGCGCTGACACTCAGGATAGCGATCTAGCTGTGAAGTTAGTTAAAGAACTGCTTACATAACAAGGTACGTACCCTAATCAGAACACTCCAGCTGAGACCCAGCAACTCTGGAAAGAGAGAAGCAAGTTGTTCCTATATCAAGGGAAGCTCGGCAGAAGGAACACCAACCCTGAAACACATGAGTTGGTCTGGCAGATTATCGTACTCAAGACAGACGTCAAAATGGTCTTAGAAGCCTACCACGATGGTGCAGGTCATTTTGGATGGAAGAAGTTGTAAGTGCTATTAAGAGAGAGATTCTACTGGGTTGCCATGAGAAAATCAATTAAAGATTGGTGTAGAAAATGTGGCCCGTGCAACCTCAGAAGAAAGGATCAACAGAGTCAGAGAGCCCCACTCCAGTCCATAGTAACGAAGCAACCACTTGAGTTAGTTGCGTTAGACCACGTCAAGTCACCCAGCCGGTCAGGCTATGTTTATGCCTTAACCATCGTGGACCATTACTCCCGCTTCTTAGTGGTGGTACCTGTCAAGGACCTGACAGCGAAGACAGCTGCAAGAGAATTTCATACACATTTCTATAGACCTCATGGCTACCCGGAACAAGTCCTTGCAGATCAAGCTTTCGAGTCAGAGATTTTCCAGGAATTCTGCAACATGTACGGCTGTAAGAAGATCCGCACGACAGCCTATCATCCCCAAACCAATGGCTTATGCGAAAAGATGAACCATATTGTGATTGACCTGTTGAAAACGTTACCAGAGTCAGAGAGAAATCAATGGACAGAGAAATTACCCGACTTGGTAGACATGTACAACCATGTCCCGGTGAAATCCACAAATTGCACCCAGCCTACCTTATGCGAGCAAGGCCTGGAAAGCTGCCAATTGATTTAGATATGAGAATTCTGAAGCCAGATGCGTAAGTTGAAGAATCCAATTGGGATACCCTAAGTCAACAGCAGTATCGCCAAGTACAAGAGTGCGTAGAGAAAAGTCTCGGAGCAGTTGTAGTCCCCATGATTGCTTTCCCTCCAATGGTAGAGCCAACACCAGAACCCGTACCACAAGAAGTCCCAAGACATGAAGAACTGGAAATTGAGCCTGAAGAGTAAGAACCAATTCCTGGTCCCAGTGAGCTTGCCAGTCCTACTGTCAGATCTCCATCATCAGTAGTAACGAATAGTTTAAATAGGTACACGTCCACCCACACCATTATGCTAAGTACACCCAGTACACCAGCATTACGCAGATCACAGCATAGTGCCCAGGGTCAGATACCGGCTAGGTACAAGCAATAAAGTGTGGAATCAAATGTAAAATGTAAATATGTTTGTTATAAAGATTAATAGAACCCGGTGAAGTGTAAATGTACAAAAAGGGTGAGAATAGCATGGGGTTGGGTGGCAGCCACGGAGAGTAAGAACTTTTCCTCTTATGCGGTGACCTGAAGGCTTAGGAGCCTACTGCACTGAAACCAGAAACACCCGTAGAGACTTGTTTATATTAGTTTGCAATGTTAAAAGCCCAGTACCTACAGAGACTATCCTGTATGAACTCTTTACATATTCTTGAACATTGAACTTTCTTTCCTTTCATTTACTAATGGACCATACCTACCACAGGACTGGTTGTGGTATAGACTTATTGTATATATTTATCAGCCCGGAGGCAATAGACTAAACCCCCGGAAAGACTGCTTTTTGAACTTTTGGACTCTTTTTGAGGTTTTATTGGATTGTTTTTGTATTTTTACTTTTAAGACACTGTATATAATAATTGTTTAGATATGTTAATTGTTTTTTTTTTTTCTACAGTCCCGGAGTACTGTTCTTTTCTAAGGGGGAATGTGGCAACCCAGGGTTCATGTGCCACAGTAACACCACAAAGGGTTAACTCCCCACACAACCTACAACACTACACTAGCACCTCCAGGCCAGAAGGGGGAGCTAAAGCTGCGTCCCTATATATTCTGGTGTGGAGAGGAAGTGGCAGTTAGTTCAGTGCAGAGCAGCACTGAGGAAGAAGGATCTGGGTGTAAAAGAGCTGCGTTAGGCTCAACCCATGGTCCACTGTCCAGTTCCAGGCCAAGCCAGGGTCTGAGGAAAAGGAGAAGCAGAGGAACACACCTGGGAGACCGAGTTTCCCTAAACTGACTCCGGAGGAGCGCACAGAACGGATACCGGATCCGATGCTGTGCCTGACACAAACAGCACAGTGAACACCGGATTAGTGAAGATCCCACATCTTCACTGTACCATGGCAAAGCAACACGGCGGGGTCAGGAACACGGAAAAAGACTCAAGTTGCCTAGCAAATTGGTACCCGTGAAGAGAGAAAGGGCCGGCAGCTTAGCTAAAGCGGCAGCAAGGCCACACACACAGCGCAGAAACAGGGAGCCAAAGGACCCGGCCAGGGTGGGAGCAACCCGTCTCCTGCAGAGACTCCATGGACAGTACTCAACTGATATACCATCTTCATTAAAGACTTGGAAAACTACCAAACCGTGAGTCTGTTTAATCCTTGTGTACCCTGTTCTCTTTCACAAACTGTTTTCATCACTACTGCCCCGGGGACGAGACTCTGCCCGTGGAGAGTCGTCACATCACAGGCTGCCATCCATCATCCCCGGAGGTTCTGCAGCAGCGGTGGTCACTCTGACCACATACCACAGGTGGCGTCACAACTTTATCCCCTGTAAATATTCCCCCTTTACTTGTTAGAATGGGACACGGTCCGGACCAAGGCCACTGTGATAACCCCTGTGATACCCTGGTCCGATACCGATAACCTCCTCTTGCTGGACGGAGCACAGGCTTTGAAAAAAAGTATCCACACAAGTAGTTTTAAGCCCAGGAATATAAGAAATGGAAAAATGAAATTATGAGTAAAATAAAATAGAAGAATTACAGCGATTTAGATGTTCCAATTTAAAATGTCCAATTTATTTCAAAAGTTAACAAACTTCACATACATAGAGCAATCTATTTTCACAACTGACATATTTCGCCAATTACGTCTTACTCATTGACCATGAGTAAGACTTAATTGTCGAAGCGCGTCAGTTGTGATGTTGGATTGCTCTCATGTATGTGAAGTTTTTTAACTTTTGAAATAAACTGGACAATTTCATTTTCCAGCTAGCCTGTCCTGTGATTGAGCCTCTTCGCATTTTCCAGGTAGATTAAGTTTTTTTGGTCTGTGAGAACAATGAACGAATGTCTAGCCCACTCCAGAAAGTGCTTTAATTCCTTGAGAGCACATTCATCGGCCAACAACTCCTGGGTACCCACATCATAATTTAATTCAGTGGAAGAAAATTTCCTAGATAAAAAATTATAAAGTGGCGCGTCATAAACCTTGAAAAAGGAGGCAGAAAATTTAAATCCCCAGCCTGCTCCTCAAACGATGATGCCGCCCATTGGGGCGTAATTTCAACTGCGAGGTAGGGAGAGCGCGGACCTGGAGAGCCTGCCCACCTGTCGCTAAGGCACATAGGAAGGCCCACCCGTAACGGACGATCTATGTTTACAAACCGCTATACTCAGGTATCATAAATCACATATAGGTCAGACAGGGATAGATAGTAAAGTAGTTGGATGCTGCAGGGACAGATATTTATAGGTTAGGGGGCTGGTTGCAGTGAAATCATGGACACATTGTTCCATTTGTACACGGCAACAAAGTAGAACAATGTGTCCATGCTTTCACTGCAACCAGCAAATTGCCAGTGAAATTGCCTAGCAATATTGCCGCGTGTGAAGGTACCCTTACAGATGCTATCTTGGAGGAGCCTGTCAAGCTAATCTTATCAGCTTCTATGAGGATCTAAGATCCAGATTGGATCAGAGAAATGCTGTGGAAGTTGTCTATATGGATTATTCAAATGCATTTGACATGGTGTCACAGAATTAGTTGGTGCATAAACTGAGAAAAATGGGATAGGGAAAATAAGGGCAATTGGGTTTACTACTGTCTGTGATAAGTGATAAGAAATAGGGTGGATATTGATGGAACACAATAGGACTGGGTCTCAGTTAAGGGAGGGGTTGCACACCGGTCAGTACTTGTCCCTCTTCTATTTAGCATGTGTATTAATTATTTTGTAGGAGGCATAGAAAATTGAATTTGAATATTTGTGGATCATAATAAATGCTTCAGGGTAATGAACAGAAGAGGACGGCAGTTTAATATTATAGAAGGATTCTTACAAACTGGAGGCTTAATGGACTTACATCTACCTTTAACCTTAAAATATATGGAACTATAATAAAAAATGTAAAAGTGATTAGAGCAGTGTATTATTAAATTGGCAGTGCAATGTGAGTGGTTACCATCTGCTCCTACAATGATTATAAATAAATTTAAATGTTTACATAGCATACATTTTTTTTAAATCAGTTAATGGTAAATTCATGCAACTTTATACACAGTTTTCCTAGATGTAAAAGCCAAAGGCAATGTATATCAAAAGTCGAAACCAGATGTTTACATACACAATAGAATAAGAGACATATACATGTTTTTCTCACTTTTATGACATGAAATTAGAATAAAAATTTCAAATTTTACGTCAATTAGGATTACTATAATAATTAATATTTTCCAAATGCCAGAATAAGAGAGAATGTTTTTGCATTTTTATTACTTTCTGCAAAGTCACAAGTTTACGTACAGTTCATTCACAGAAAGAAATTATCTGGTATATAGACGAGCGCTCCCAGTTCCAGAAAGACACCATCCAGATTCTTCTTATTTTCCAAAGAAATAATTTATTCCATCAGTATATACTCAGTATGTTCTCCAATATATACTGATGGAATAAATTACTTCTTTGGAAAATAAGAAGAATTTGGATTGTGTCTTTCTGGAACTGGGAGCGCTCGTCTATACACCAGATAATCTCTTCCTGTGGACACACCCAACAGACTCCGGGCTGGGAGCTCTGTCATTTCTGGGACGTTTCTGCAAACCAGGAGGCAAGCACACTAAAGAGTGGATAATAGTGATGGGCGAATCCTAAATTACTCGGAATCGCTTGACTCTAGCGAGTCCGAGCCCAGGACTCGCTACTCGTTGCGAGTCTAGCGAGTCCAATGTTAATGAATGGGGAAGCGAGTAATAGCGAGTAGTGTGAGATTTACAAATCGCAGATGTGTCTCGGAAGCTTCAGCCTGAAGCAATCCTAGTTTTGTCATTTATTTGCATTGCTCGTTTACTTTGTAAGTAATCGCTGACTCGCACAGATAAGATCCTGTCTTCTCAGTGTGCTGGCTGCCCCAGCTCCAGGGTCCTAGAGCCTGCCTGCTGCCTGATGTAGCAGAGCTGAGATTGTTCTCAGTCTGCTCATTCCCTGTGTACAGACATGAATGTCTGTGCACAGAGATGATGTAGCAGTGCTGAGATTGTTCTCAGTCTGCTCATTCCCTGTGTACAGACATGAATGTCTGTGCACAGAGATGATGTAGCAGAGCTGAGATTGTTCTCAGTCTGCTTATTCCCTGTGCATAGACATATATATTTATGCACAGGGATGAGCAGAGAGGACATCGCGTTTTGGACTGCGTCGGACGGAAGAGGATTTTTTTAATTAAAGATGGAGTCCCTAATGTCTTTTTTTTTTATTTCTAATAAAAAATTTTCCTTGTGTTGTGTTTTTTTTAAAACAATTTAATAGAAATTCATGGCGGTCATGTCTAATATTGGCGTGACCGCCATAAATTTCGGGCTTAGGGCCAGCTGATAATACAAAGCTGGCCCTAACCTCTTATATACCCAGCGTGCCATCGCTACCAGGGCCGCTGGAAGAGCGGGGTTCAGCGCCAGAGGATGGCGCTTCAATGAACGCGCCATCTTCTGGGGCGGCTGCGGGCTGCAATTTGCAGCGGGGGGTGCCCAGAAAGCTTGGGCATCCCTGCGCTGCGGATTCCAGCCCCCAGCTGCTTAGCTGTACCTGGCTAGACATAGAAATTGCGCGGAGCCCCACGCATTTTTTTTTTTTATTATTTCATGAAATTCTGAGATTCTGAGACTCTGACTCTGACTCTGAAATTCATGAAATAATTAAAAAAAAATGCGTGGGGCTCCGCGCAATTTCTATGTCTAGCCAGGTACAGCTAAGCAGCTGGGGGCTGGAATCCGCAGCGCAGGGATGCCCAAGCTTTCTGGGCACCCCCCGCTGCAAATTGCAGCCCGCAGCCGCCCCAGAAGATGGCGCGTTCATTGAAGCGCCATCTTCTGGCGCTGAACCCCGCTCTTCCAGCGGCCCTGGTAGCGGTGGCACGCTGGGTAATAAAGAGGTTAGGGCCAGCTTTGTATTATCAGCTGGCCCTAAGCCCGAAATTTATGGCGGTCATGCCAATATTAGACATGACCACCATGAATTTCTATTAAATTGTTTTAAAAAAAACACAACACAAGGAAAATTTTTTATTAGAAATAAAAAAAAAAAGCCATTAGGGACTCCATCTTTAATTAAAAAAATCCTCTTCCGTCCGACGCAGTCCAAAACGCGATGTCCTCTCTGCTACATCCCCTGTGCATAAATATAGATGTCTATGCACAGGGAATAAGCAGACTGAGAACAATCTCAGCTCTGCTACATCATCTCTGTGCACAGACATTCATGTCTGTACACAGGGAATGAGCAGACTGAGAACAATCTCAGCACTGCTACATCATCTCTGTGCACGGACATTCATGTCTGTACACAGGGAATGAGCAGACTGAGAACAATCTCAGCACTGCTACATCATCTCTGTGCACAGACATTCATGTCTGTACACAGGGAATGAGCAGACTGAGAACAATATCAGCACTGCTACATCATCTCTGCGCACGGACATTCATGTCTGTACACAGGGAATGAGCAGACTGAGAACAATCTCAGCACTGCTACATCATCTCTGTGCACAGACATTCATGTCTGTACACAGGAAATGAGCAGACTGAGAACAATCTCAGCACTGCTACATCAGGCAGCAGGCGGGCTCTAGGACCCTGGAGCTGCACAGAGAAGACAGCTGGACTCGGCTCGCAATGTAACAGCAGTTATCTGCGAGTTTCCCTGCTATCACTGGCACAGTAGCCAGTGATTACTCGCACGAGTCTAATGCAAACAATGGCAATCCTAGTTTTGTCAGCGTTTCTGACAAAACTAGGATTGATATTGATTTGCATTAGACTCGCGAGTAATCACTGGGAAACTCGCAGAGTACCGAGTCCTGCGAGTCCCTTACTACTCGCCGAGTAACGAGTCCTAGCGAGTAGATTCGCCCATCCCTAGTGGATAAACCAAGTGACCACATAAGAAATTGTTACACGAGAAAGTAAAGACATCAAAAGTGTGAGCATAAAACCCATTATCTATCATCATATTTTATAATCTACACTTAGATTTGCGCCCTCTCTTTCTATCACACTCACCACCCAGACCCCAGTGCCCAGAGGTCGGACTTCCTTACATACAGTTCATTAGTATTTGGTACCATTGCCCTTAAACTGCTTGACTTGGGTTAAACATTTTGGATATCCTTTCTCAAGTGTCTCTCACTAGTTGGAAGGAATTTGGGCCTATTCCCCCTGCTAGAACCATGGTAACTGAGTCATGTTTGTAGGTCACCTTGCTCGCACCAGCCTTTTCAGCTTTGCCTATACATTTTAAAAAATAAGGGAATTGTCCACAGCACCACATGGGAATGGAACTCACTGAGTTCCCAAAGGAAGACGCACGTCCAATAGCCAGGGAGTTCCACCCGGTCCAAATAACACCAAGAAAAAAAGAACAGCGCCTCACAAGCTGGAATATTAAATCTTCATAATGTTTATTCCGTCCACCAGAAGCACAACGTTTCGGTCATAGACCTTTATCAAGTGCATACACCCCACAGTGATACAATCTTATTTATACCATAAAAACTCCACCCCCATTGTTTGATCACCAATCAATAGGCAGTGCATAGTAAACAAAGATAAAACTCTCACAATCACTAGACAGAGACCAACTCACTATATCTAGCCAGCTTCAGGACATAAAACCTAAACAAACCGCTTATAGAATATGCCCATCGCCGCTGTTAATGTTCTTATAAGTCCAATAATATAATGCATACATGTGGCGATCACTGACCAATCATGGGAAAGCATTCCTAGTCGGCATAGCGACCTTCTCCTCGCTCTCGCCGTGCCAATCAGAGTGCCTCCAGCAGCACACATATCCGGTGTCTATTGCGTCTGCGCCGACGTCCGTTTCCCATTAGACGCGATTACTATCAATCACTTCTGTCGACGGGCGGGACAATGACGTATATCCGGTTCCCCGTATCCATAGGAATAACAGTGTAAATATCCACAGGAGCGCATGCGTTGGTATCATTTCAATACATGGTGTCTTTTTATTGCAGAATTACTACAAAGCACATTGGGGTAAATGTCCCAATGCTATAGAATCAAAAATAGTGCACCACTCAGGAAAAATATACCATATTCAAAAGGGCAATGGAACAAGGAGATTAGAATCGCCCATTTAAAGGGCAATACACAATATAGTGGGGAACAAAAGATCAAAAAGGTATTAACCAAAATTTTCAAATTAGTTAAATGAAATCATATGCAATACCATACAACATGATTCACAAATACCATATAGTGCCCATACCTTATTGAAAACCCCAAAATATATGAAGGTAATGAGAGAAGGATCATGGGTACCAAATTGGAAGTACCAATTCTATCAAAACATAGGTAAATAACCTCTTCCATACTACCACAGATCCATTACTCATTCTCAGAATAATCTCCAAATACATACATTACCCAGCCTAAAAATTTCAACAGAGGAAACGATTGACCCATTCTTCACAGACAGAATAGTCACGTCATATTAATGGATGAGTACTACAATTCCATTGGTACAGTTAATTCTCCATCTAAATTGAAATGTGAGACAGAGTTAAAAAGGTTAATAAAAACAATCAAATATGATGGAAGGTACAGAAATCCTCAGGAAGACCCTAGTAGGCAACCCCTCTGATCATAATCAATGTTCATGCCTTTTGGGGACAAGGTATCCAACTCAAAAATTCATTTCAGCTCTTTCATTTTCAATTGTGCCACACGGTCACCTCCTCTTCTAAGAGGGGGCACATCGTCTATCACTCTAAATCTGAGTTGGTTGACCGTGTGGCCCATATCGTGGAAATAGCAATAAAGGTCCGGCTACTCCGTGTTTTTGGTGCCCAGGGAGAAAATAGTCCAATAGTCAATACAAAAACCCGGCACTCAAAGGTATGATGAGAAAAATTGAAAACACATCAGACGGTGTAGAAAGAATGAACTGTGTTTTTATTATTTTCTTGCAGTCGAGCACGGTGTACAGTGTAACGTTTCGGCTTTTATAGCCTTCTTCAGACACTGATTTTACACTAGATTCAAGTACAAATAACAAAAAAATGTCATAAATCAAATAACAAAGAGGTATCTCTTCACATAAATGAATACAAGAGTCGAAAATAAAAAACACAGATACAGCAAATCAAACAAGAGTATCCAGAACGTTTCACAATGATGCGTAGAACACATGGTAAAGCAAGACTAAGCATACCTAGGTGCGTTTTTTGTGCTAAAAGGAAACTGCAACGAGGATAAATGAAAACAATGTCACAACTCTGTGTGTAGAAGAAAACATACAATTATTACCACATAATTGAATGTACATCCATGTAAACATCGTGCCGTCGCAGGTAAGCTATAGCATGCAGGGAGTGAAAAAACTACGTAACAAAAGACCATTTGAAATAAATTATGAGAAAAAATGCAGAAAAAGGGGGGGGGGGGGTTGGACAAAGGAAAGTAAATCTCCCAAAAAGGGAAAAGTGGGGTCATATATGATTGGGCTTACCATAAGGCTTTAGGTAAGTACAATGTATGGGGTCATCTGTATCAGAATGTCAGGGGAACTCCACTTGGTTCTATAGTGATCACGTGGAGCAACGATGAGCTCCTTACACTAATGTAGTCAATAGGATTCTGTGTATATAAAACAATAAGGGATAGATTCTGCCATCCAAGTAATTATAAAACAATCAAAGTCAAACACTGGAAGTTTTACCTGGAGCTTACGTCCGTGGGTCTATATACTGTTATGGTTCTAAGTACCCCATAAATGGTCTGAAAGTGAGTCCGGACAAATGAGCATATTATAGCACTACATTAAAGTGGCTAATAGTCTAAGACAAGGGAAATGATCATGCTGAATATGAAAGAATAGTAAAAGAAACAGACCTTATAGATCACATAGTCTCTCAGTAACTTCTAGAAATGTATCTCACTAACAAGACTACCTGGGGATGAACAAAGCATAAACCGTCACTGAAAAACTCTTGATGACATATATCTCATGCATATTGTACACATATTGCATAGTGTCTACCTTGAAATAAGAAGAAGATATGGTAAGCCCCTGGCTTCTAATAGTGCCCCACAAGGACTGTGCTACATGAAGGGTGAAAATGCCTGCAAATGAAGCATAAACAATGAAAAACGGCAGAGTCAGGGTTAAGTGCCCAAACCATGCTGATTACCTTAGGCAGAGCGGCTGTGCAGCGTGCTGGGGTGGTGGGGATAGTGTGTCTGTAACTGGGGACCTATATAGTGGGTGCCCAGGTGCTGTGCATCGCCGTAATGAGCACAGAACGCTTCCTGCTTCCAGCCACTGGAACGCAGGAAGCAATCTGAATTGAAACGCAAGTGGCCCGTACTGCACATGTGCGGGGCGTGACGTTGCTGGTGATGTGTCTGGTGACTGTGGATCCCGCCTCCCTCTCGGCTCCATCAGAATCTCTGCCAGGAAAGGAAAGAGATAATTAGTGCACACGTTTAGAAGCATAGGAGCTGCAAAAGAAAAAAAGCAATGCACTGAGTGCATGGAGATGTGGTGGTATAATACAAAGAGCAGGAAAATGGTCATATACCATATTATACACAATGGTGAGGTATAGATATTGCATGGTTAGGACCTGGCAACAGATGTGGACTAGTGAAAGGCATTATTGTGTTATAGATATCTGTTTCATATATGAGCCCACCTGACCATCCTGTACCTTGTATACATATCCTCCATAGATAATGAAAAAAACATGCAGAAATATATGTTATACAACAACACATGTACACATGTACTGATGAGATATTAAAGACAACCAGGTCGCAGTGTAATCAATCGAATGTCAAAAAAACTCCATTATTATTATAGAAATATGTGCTTGTTGAGATGCAGGCTTCAGCTAAAGATTCGTCAGAATAAGTAGTATACGTCAATTCACTTAGAAAGTAGTACGTCATGTTCCCTATTAAGTCCATGTGGTGCTAACGTCTGTAGCTGGTGGATCCAATAGGATTCCCGTTCCTTCAGTCTTTGGACCCTATTACCACCTCGTCTACCCACAGTGACCTGTTCGATGATTTGAAACTTTAATTGGGCAACGGTGTGTCGGTGTTCGCTGAAATGGTGCGGTATGGGTAAAATGTCTTGTTTGCACCGAATTGTCGACAAAAAGAATCCCACTGGTAACCACGTATTGTGGAGCGAGTAAAAGTATCATGAATGTGGTCAAAAAGCACTGGCCCCTTTTGACGAAGGGACATGGTGAGGTTGAGGAGTTCAAGCATTTCCCCTGTTTTCATACAGAAAGGGACATAGCTTGAAAGACGATCTTGTACATGCGGACATTGGTAGTTCAAAGACAAACATTCAAATGACTCTTGCACCACCCAGCCTGGGAAATTTTCCCTGTCTGGGTTGTGCTTGCTGTGGGAATGTGTTGAAGGGCCGGTTCTTTAGTCATCCGCGGTCCGGGAAGAGGTACGATATCAAAAAGAGATATACCTGCAATAGCAGTTATGTTGTCTACACCATTTGTTGTCCTTGTGGTCTCCTCTATGTCAGTGAGACCACAATGGAGGTGAAGGCGCGGATTGGTAAACACAAAAGTACTATCGGGACAGGATTGACGGATTTGCCGGTCCCTAGACATTTCCACGATATGGGCCACACGGTCAACCAACTCAGATTTAGAGTGATAGACGATGTGCCCCCTCTTAGAAGAGGAGGTGACCGTGTGGCACAATTGAAAATGAAAGAGCTGAAATGAATTTTTGAGTTGGATACCTTGTCCCCAAAAGGCATGAACATTGATTATGATCAGAGGGGTTGCCTACTAGGGTCTTCCTGAGGATTTCTGTACCTTCCATCATATTTGATTGTTTTTATTAACCTTTTTAACTCTGTCTCACATTTCAATTTAGATGGAGAATTAACTGTACCAATGGAATTGTAGTACTCATCCATTAATATGACGTGACTATTCTGTCTGTGAAGAATGGGTCAATCGTTTCCTCTGTTGAAATTTTTAGGCTGGGTAATGTATGTATTTGGAGATTATTCTGAGAATGAGTAATGGATCTGTGGCAGTATGGAAGAGGTTATTTACCTATGTTTTGATAGAATTGGTACTTCCAATTTGGTACCCATGATCCTTCTCTCATTACCTTCATATATTTTGGGGTTTTCAATAAGGTATGGGCACTATATGGTATTTGTGAATCATGTTGTATGGTATTGCATATGATTTCATTTAACTAATTTGAAAATTTTGGTTAATACCTTTTTGATCTTTTGTTCCCCACTATATTGTGTATTGCCCTTTAAATGGGCGATTCTAATCTCCTTGTTCCATTGCCCTTTTGAATATGGTATATTTTTCCTGAGTGGTGCACTATTTTTGATTCTATAGCATTGGGACATTTACCCCAATGTGCTTTGTAGTAATTCTGCAATAAAAAGACACCATGTATTGAAATGATACCAACGCATGCGCTCCTGTGGATATTTACACTGTTATTCCTATGGATACGAGGAACCGGATATACGTCATTGTCCCGCCCGTCGACAGAAGTGAGTGATAGTAATCGCGTCTAATGGGAAACGGACGCCGGCGCAGACGCAATAGACACCGGATATGTGTGCTGCTGGAGGCACTCTGATTGGCACGGCGCGAGCGAGGAGAAGGTCGCTATGCCGACTAGGAATGCTTTCCCGTGATTGGTCAGTGATCGCCACATGTATGCATTATATTATTGGACTTATAAGAACATTAACAGCGGCGATGGGCATATTCTATAAGCGGTTTGTTTAGGTTTTATGTCCTGAAGCTGGCTAGATATAGTGAGTTGGTCTCTGT